>UZAN01047317.1:0-14667 GCA_900618425.1 Echinostoma caproni
TTACTGGAGTGACCTCTCCAGGGGCGGGTGTGGATAGAAGAAAGAAGCCAGGGGGTGCCCAAGCAGCTGGCTTGTGAGACTGAGCTTCGTCTGGCCCGTTGACTTTTCAGGCATGATTGGATCTCCGGCTGTGAAAAGCCATCCTGTGTAGCTCGCAGGGTCATTGGAGGCACGCAAGCCATCACACCACGTCAAGGTGCTGTCTCGTGGCTCTCTGTGTCCATCCTTAAAAATACTTCACATATCTGACCACCCTACATGTTCCACTTGTATGTATTGCGTTTGGCAGCGATCACTAAAGTTCGCCTCACTGTATTCCACTGTACGATGTTGACAGCGGTCCTGTGACAAATGGCCCTTGGAGTTCATCCCTTAGTCAGGATTTACTGTTCACCCGTGATATTCAGCAGCCAAAAACTACTCCCTTGCAGTTCGCGCCGGGTCATATGAAGGGTATAGGCGCTTTATCGTGCGCGGCGTCGAGGACGCCCCTTAATCCGAACTGAAACGAAATTGAACTGGTTATCCAAATTCCAGAGCACTGGAAGTCCAGACGTAAAAAATGTGACTTTCTCTGCTCCCAAGTCCAGATGGTTCCTTAAGGTCAAATAATTCACTTATTTCTTTAGTTGTTTTACCACTAGATGCAGTATTCCGCTTACTTGTCAAATGATCTATAGCCCAGCAGTAGTCAACTTCAAAGTTTTATTGTGCTCACATTACATAGCTGATGATTATTAAATCCCATAGGATCTGTGCGGTTTGTCGGGGTGGTGATTGCGCAGTGGTTTAGTCGCCGTCACTGGCATGCCTTGGACCCTATGGTCCGAGGTTTGAGCCCCGCCATCGCCACCCGACTTTGGTGGTAGGTAGCTCTACTGTCGTCCGGTTCAATACTACACCTAACCAATCGGAGCCTGTGGTTCGCTACTCCAAGTCCCGTAGCTTAGGTTACCGGTTTCCACCACTGAACAGCAGGTCTTCTTAACTATGGGGTTCGCCCCATCTGCTGTTCATCACATCTAGGTGTGTAATAAAAAAGGAGAAAATTATAACGTTCACTCACGGGTGCTGAACAGTTTCGGTTTTCCGGATTTTGGTCTTTAGTATGCAGTATCCTTGAAACTTAGGTTGTATTTAAGCACTACCTTGACTGAAGCAAAAATTTTGCTGCTCTAAAAGCTTATTTACCATATCTTGACATGAAAAGCTACACAGGCGTTGGATGCTGACAGACGTAAACTCAACTATTGGCATTTTTTGTCCCTTCGCTTTTCTGGTTCTCGTAGGGTATTGTTTTTCCTGGCACGAGTTTGTGATTGACGTTGCATTTTTGTTCTGCATTGTCGATGTATGGAGCTGTCGGCATATAAACAGTCAGTCTACTCTCCTCTGCTCAATTATCGTAAAAGTGAAATTTACCAATATTTTTCAGCTCCACCTGTGGTGCGTGGTCGAGGGCGTGGACTCCGCGGTCGCGGTCGAGGTGGCCCTCGCGGTCGTGGTCGTGGGCCTCCACCGATGCGCTTATGATAAGGTCGCTTTTCGCTGTCTGGATGCATTCAAACAGCAGATGCGACAAAACACTGAGTGCTAATCTCCCCATACTGCATCATTGTTTTTACTCGCCATTGTGTTTTGCGAACCCATTTTGACGTGAGAAATACACGAAAATGTTGTATATATATGTATGTATGCAATTTTATTTTTATTTTGTGTGGTTGTGGATGGTTTTGTAAGCTGTAATGCAGTTTCTGATCATTTTGTAACTCAATGCGATTGGAGTGAGTACATATGTACATACAACCTGTCGAGCGGGAGTTCAGGGTCCTTGGGAAACGGTTGAGTGAAAGAGTAGGTGGAAGTGAGAGTGAAAACAGCAGGTAAGGGGATATAAATGTGAATGGGTTAAAAAGGCTGTTGGTGTTTGAGATCTAGAAAAACAAAAAACGGAGCGAAGGGTGTTATATGTACAGCTGTTACTTCGGCACGACTAGAGTAAATGCATGCAAATAGGGTACACGACTTTGGTTTTGGTTTTAAGTATCACTAAATAGATGAACCGAGAATTGGGCGCCTTGATGCTAAAACGAGCCCCACGAGCATCTGAAAAGATAAATAAGACAGAGCCATTAATTCGACGTGTCGATTTTTTTTCCATACAAGCCGCCACGTTTGATCCAGAAATATCCATCAAAAGAAACCAACTGAGATATACACAATAAACATAAGTTGCAATAAAGATTAATAAAGGATCGAATTTCGTGTAATCAACATCGTCGAACGATATACAACAATGTGAACCTCTCCTATCACTGCGTAGCACACAGTAAGTTGAAATGAGTGGCATGAATGAAGAATGGGTCTGTTTTTTTGGGAGGGGGAAGGGATCTTGATGGTCCAGACAAAGTACACTGTCCACCTGTGCACATGCACTTCTTCAAGCATGCTGATTTACTAAGAAACAAAAACTAGAACGCCACCACGGTCAGGTTTCTCATCCCCGGATGTTTCGGATCCTACATCGGCACGAGAAAAGCCTGCTCTACCTAAACTTAAGGCATTTCTCTAAGCCTCGTCTCCACGTCATCTGTTGACTTCACACAACTTATTGCAATCTAGAGTGCCAGCTGCAAGCAAGACGCGAGGCGATAGACGGCATCTAGGTATACGCAATATAGCTAACAAAGCTTAATCATTCGATTCGATGTGATAGCGAATTCTCTACCCAACGTAGCTTATCTAGAGGTTGCCCACTCGCTCGAACCATCTAGATGTACCACAACATTACCTGTACTGATTATGCCTCTTGTTCGACCCACCAAGTCGCTGAATGAGTACATGCAAATTCAGGTTCCGAGGCGTAGATTAGAACTGTCTGCACGTCGAGGACACAGTTGTTTCACTTCTGCGGATGATGTTTGCGGTCACATACACTGCGCCACGGTTGTTCGTTGAAACTAAACTTGTCGCACTGTAGTTGTGATCCTTTGGAGCGATCGGTGGTTCACAAGACCCTCATGTTAGTCCATTTACAAAGACATAACAGCCGTTAAAACAATAAGGACTGCCAGTCCTTTGGCTCTTCCTGTTTGAACCGCCTACTCCACTTGAATCGAAACGAATTCCCTCAATCAGGAGTCTAGATTTTGGCATGGGATGATTTTGCTTAACAACAACCATCCCGTTTAACTCGTTTTGTGACAGCACCTGGACGTGTTATCATGGTTTGTGTAGGTCTCTCCCGGATGGACATCATCTGCGACAAAGTGAAGGAGGAACAGGGATATGCGGCAACCATTTAACTCATCATAAATCTTAGCCTTCCCCGAGGTTTAACGGAAAGCGCTTCTAGGTTTGGAACGTATCTCAACGTAAGGTTCCAGGGTCAGGGTAATCGATAGAGTAAAAAGCCTCTGATATCTCAAACAGCCTTGTCGCTATTTTGTTTGCTATAGGTCACTGACCAGAAGTGTGTGAACACAGTGACCTTAGTAAGCCGGAAAACTTAGTGACTTTGTGAAGAAGGCAACCTAAGAGAGCTTTATGTGCAACTGAGTCAAGAGCGCCTTTTCGAACAAAGAACATAATGGTAATCGAACCATTGTGTCATGCAGTCTCAGATTTCATGGGCTGAGTTGCGTTTCACATGTCGCCGAAAAGATTGTCTGCACGTGAGATGTTTACTCATATAGGCAGTTGTTGAAGGTGAAGACGATCAATCCAGAAACTGGTATGTGGGTATAACCTAACTGGGGTGTCAGATTTATGGGTTGTGCCAGGACCCGTTGGATAGATCGGAATCAGTGTTTGACACACCGAACAACATGACAGTTTTGTAAACAGTGGCGATCGTGCATCTCAATTTCCTTGCAACCCTAGTTTACTTGGGTCCTATGCTTCGGTTCAGTTCAATCTTAACCATTAACACTTTCGTGCGCCTAATTTCCAATGACGTTGCTTCCAACATCCTAATCTTCCCTTTACTTCTTCCAATCGGACAGACAAAAGGCAGCAACCAAAAGCGCTATCGGTCACTGATTACACCGACTAAAAATAACCTACAGCAAGTCTGAATGAAGTTATGGGTCAGAAGAAGGGTCAAAGAGCAGGGTTATATACAGAAGACGAACTAAACAACGATTGGTTTATCTCAGCACTAAACCATTGAACATTCCAGCCTGTCCGATGTACTGGAGGGCAGTCCTGAGTACATTACGTGGCGACCGATACAGTATGGAATTATTTCTAGGTTGCTTGATAATTGGAGTGTGATAGACGGGGACTGTTAGGTAGTCCAGTAGCTAAGTTGCAGAATGAAAGACGCACGTTACCTTTGCGGACCTACCCCCCAGGCTCATAACGGTACTCGTTTCAACCACCCTCAACCCTGTATTTTGGTCAATTTTCATGTATTTTGAGTGGTATAGTAAATGTTTGTATAATTTTAAGTAATTGTTCATGTATTTTTGGTAACAACGAACATTTATCTAGGTAGATTAGTATCCGGCCATTTTTTCTTCATTTCTGACCTTGAAGATGCCCAAGCCACGCCAAGTGGTTCCAATATGTATCGACTCAGGTCGGAATCCCAAGGGGACGCTTGTGCTCGGTATTTAAAAGACCGTAGTTTGTCAAAGAAGGAGACAACGTGTGCATGTGGTCACCCAATGCACAGTCATGAGTTTTAAAAACAGCCGGGATCGTTGTGTTTTCAGGTGTACGAAGTGCAAGAAGCGTGTCTGCATTTGTATTGGCACCTTTTTCCAAAAGTCACAACTGCCTTCATCGACACTCATGGAGTTAATCCTTTACTCTGTTATGGCGGAACCGGTCACGCGTTCAGCCGCAATGGCAAACATTTCCAGGGAGAGGGCCATCCGGTGGTACACTTTCTGTTGTGACGTCTGTTCTTCCATAATTTACCCCCTAACGACACAACTGGGTGGCGTTGGATAGTGGAAATCGACGAGTGTTGTAGTAAAAGGAAATACAGACGACGAAGACCATCGCCGACTGTATGGGTCTTCGGAATGTATGATCGAAACCCAAAGAAAGGTTATTCCCAACGGGTGGAAGATCGATCAGCGTCCACACTTCTGCCTACACTGCAACGTTGAGTGATGTCGGGAACCACAGTGCATGCAGATCAGTGAACAGCTTACGGTTTATTATATTCTCTCGGATATATACCCATGTGCGTTAATTACTCTGACGTCTTCATCAATCCTGCGACAGGGGTGCATTCTGGAGCCGTATAAAACAGACTGAGAAATGTAATAGGATCTATCGTTGACATGACTTGAGACCATTTGGATGAAGTACAATAACGTATGCAGTTTGATTTTTCGATCCAGATGTTCCATAATGACATTAAAAATTTCTTGCAACATATCAGACAGTTGTATCCGTGTTGAAAATTCATAACATGCCTTTTTAAACGTATGCTTGACATTGTTTTTCACTACACAACATTCAGTTTTCTGGGCATTAGGACATTTCATATTACTTATCGATAGTATACATATCGATCATTTTGCTAAGTTGTGTCCGCTCGGGTAACGTGCGCTGACGAAAATAAGGTTATCAACCAAAGTCTTTTTCTCTAAAAGCGTCAATATGGTCACGAATGGGAGTGATAAGCTGTCAACGGTCACCCTTTCTTTACAACTCGCGAAGCGTCTCAAATGGCCTCGGTGAGGAATCTCTACCCACTGAATTCTGGTAGCGGAGGTGTTTCTGTACCAAAGAGAGAACTGAAAGTTAACATCCGGGGCTACAACCCGAGTCCATGGACCACTGGCAGTGCACCTAGGAGAGTTGGCTAAAAACGCAAGCCATGAAGAGGTATAATAACTGAGGGTTGTGCGTTGCACAAGGTTTGGACTTGGACGCATGTTAGGTATAATGTATTTCATTGCTTTACCTTTTGGGATTTAAAATAGTAATCAATCGGAGGAATTGGAAAACTTACCACATAAGAATCCCCTTCACTTAGCCTCTTCATTTGTAATAGCATTCCAGCCACAAAACAGCCGAACCCATAGCTCGTGCAATTTACCCAAACTGACCGGGAATGAAGTCTATTTTTGTTGGCTGAAAGATTTCCGAAGTCTAATGTATTTTGGTTTGATAATCCTACTTATTGACCACTTCATTTGATAAACAGGATCCGGTCGATTATAGCCAGTTAGTCTGTGCTCTAAGCTCTCAAGAATCTCGGTTCACGATCACTAGTAATAAACCTCAGTCACATACAGGTTCTCGAAATCCAAAGAATGTAATACTTGAAGAAGGAGGAGGCATAGGGAGCATGTTTTTACTATAGACCTGTTCGTCTGTTGCAACTGCATAAGCGAGTGAAAACAAAGTTGACAAAAACAGCTTATGGTAGACTAAAAATATTGAACTTTGTACTGTACAAGGGAAGCGCTTACAGTTTCACAATGAAACGAGTAGTACTCTAAGACTTGCTGGCGTTNTAGGTTAGTTTGTGAGGAGTACCAGCTATTGGCGGATATTCACTCAGATAAGAAAAAGGTTTTTTATGCCCATTTCTGAAGGTATAATTGAATATCAGTAGGTCAAAACATAACTTTTTATCAATCACCGTGCTCAGTTGAATTATAAATGATTCGAAAGTAAAAATAGGAGTTCGCTGTCCCAGTCATATTTGAATGGCACATCTTTAGTAACAACATTTTGTCAGGTTTCAAGCACAAATGTCACTTACCAAATGAGACTGGGCTTACAGGTGCGCAAATTGCTGCTTGGATGTTAGTGTCGCGAGGGTGGGGTGGGGGTTGTTTGCGCGAAAAGCGTCACATTACGATTAGTGTTTCTCGACACTTCTTGAACCGATTCGGTCTTTTATTTACATGACTTAGAGCCGAGTCCGGTGGAATTCGGTCGACTGTTACTGATCAAACCGCCCAATCTACCTCTGACCAGCTTGGACAGTAAGCCCTCGGGGCCAGACCGGGTGGAACAAGTACCACCGCTACCCAATGATCCACGTCTATTCGGAATCAGATCAAAACTCGTAACATCGGTAGACAGCAGTGAAGAGGATCTCCGGCGTTTACGACCTCCCGAAGACGTAGCACTAGTCCGACGCCTCTTGGACTTGGGATGGTATGAATCAATGTTGGGCGTGGATAGGTCCCGGTTATCGGGGCGTATTGATGGTTCAGAGCTGTTCATTGTGTCCTCTGTACCGAACGGGATTTCTCTGCCAGATTGATCTGGCGTAGGTGGGGCAATCGGCGGTCGAATATGTAAACTACCACCACTACCACAGCTTTGTATAGGAAAAACCGGTTTTTCCGAATCTTCCAGATCATCTTCATCGTCCTCGAATTCTTCTTCCTCATCATCGTCCCCGTAGGCATCGATGTAAAAGTCCGGATCCTTTGTGCAAAAAAAACGTGAATATGACAGACGTTTGAATTTCATACATTGACACACAACAGCATTATTGTCTTGAAAAGCAGTTGTCAAATTGAGTATTATTTGTAGGGAGTACAAAAGGCGCGCAGATTTCCATTTCGATCAACGTCTACCATAAGACAACAGAACTCAAGTTTACCGAAAAAAATGCACGATTCAGGATAATTAAATTGAAGATAAATCACTTACTTCATCAAAATCACCCCCAATGGGAGTAGTCATGTTTCTTTTCCTGTCACCAACAGTTTCAAGACTAGCAGATCCCCTGGTCGCAATGGTTTTGCCAATACCGGATGAAATAGTCAAGCCCTCATTTTTTGGCTTGAAATCGAAGTCACTACGACTCTTGCCAACCTCGTTGAAGTTGAATTTGGTTTGACCGACCCGAGTGGGGGAATGACCGACAGAACGAGGGTGGGTCACAGCCAACCGACCGTCTCGCACACTTTTTCTGTGATCTGGAGAATCAGAAGTAGGAAAAGAAATGGACTTGGCCATTTCCGGTGTGATGCCCAGATTCCCGAGGCTGCAACGTTGTTTGAGCTCGCGAAGTAATGCACAAAACTCGTTTCGAAGATCCACTAACTCCTGATCTGTCAGGCGTTTTCGTGTTGAATGTGTAGGTGTGCTCGAGGCGGCATCGTTTAGTTGTTGCTGGACCCATTGAAGTCGATCTTGTAACTGTAGTTAAAAGTGTGTAGGGATGAAAGTAGGATTTTAGTATTGGTAATTATAAAAGCAAGCGAAATAATACCTCAAGCTAACGAGTTAAGTTAATGAAATAATTAAATTAAGAGAAAGTAAGGGAACTGCCCATAGACTTAAGGCCAGCTATAGAAATTCACATTGTTCGGTCAAAATGAATGGATGTTTTGAGATGCACAAAACTGTACAATTCTTCATACCAGGTAAGGCTTACTGAAAGTAAACAAAGCAGTGAAAATCTTTCACAATCTAAAAATAAAGAAATAAAAAGTAGTTTACGATTCAGAAAGCGTCTAAGATGTCCTGTGAAATACCCAGTGTAACGGAAACCACCAAAAACGTATGTCACTAATACATCGGGAAGAATTTAACCGCTTACTTTCAAAAGATTATTGTTAATGCATTTCAGTGAACACTAAGAAGAAAAGTATTGATCACAAATTAATTAGGAGTCTTGTGCGAGAGAGTAGCACAACGGAAAATCTCCTTTGTACGTTTGCTTAAATAGGTTCTGCTTGAATCATTTCCTATGATAATCTCATACCGCGGGATTCGCCATCCATAATATCCATAAGGCGTCTGTTGGTCCGTGAGCCCCATCGGCATGCGCACATGCTTCAATCCGGTGCACATTTTCGTTGAATTGTTCATACAATACCAAGCCCAGAAATACTTTCCGGTGCATTATTTCGAAGTTTATTCTAGGATATTACATGATTTAAAATTGTGTTCCCATCTCTCTGTCTTCGTGAGACAAAAACTATGGGTCGCGAATCTGTAACCGAAGCATTGTCATTCTCCACAGTAACATTTACATTTTTCTTCGGCTTTCATCTTTCGCCTTACGTATATACGTTCAAGTTACTGGTCAGTATTATGGTTGATGAATAGTGTAAATCATTCCACTCCACTGTTGAAAAAGGAATTATATGTTAGTAGGTACAAGATAATTACATTGCAATCCACTCTGCAGCCCTACATGAACATTGGATCCATCTGCTTTAGACACCATCTGAGATGCGGTGAGATTTTCTGGGGGTATAAATTGTACGATTTTACCCTACTGGCTTCTTTTTCCAAACAATCTAATTTGTTTTCTGGATCTGGGCAGGTCTATTTACAGTCCTCCATATATATTTGTCTTCTCTCATGTTGTGCAATATGAATTTGATAGAAATACATTATATTACTTCAATGTATTAGAATTTACGACAAGAAACAGTCTACGGAAAGGCTGAAAACAGCGTGAAATAGGGTAGATAGATAAGTTTAACTTTCACGATGAATTAGGGGCCGAAACGACGGTTATCAATATGCTCGTCCGAACGATCAAACTAAATACCTAATAACTGAAATGCCGAAAAACACTGTTTAAAAGCCGTTCTCCGCAAGCAAGTTAATTGGTCTTCAAAAGAAGCAATTCAAGGAGTTCCACGGATTATCTTGTACCTACTAACATATAATTCCTTTTTCAACAGTGGAGTGGAATGATTTACACTATTCATCAACCATAATACTGACCAGTAACTTGAACGTATATACGTAAGGCGAAAGATGAAAGCCGAAGAAAAATGTAAATGTTACTGTGGAGAATGACAATGCTTCGGTTACAGATTCGCGACCCATAGTTTTTGTCTCACGAAGACAGAGAGATGGGAACACAATTTTAAATCATGTAATATCCTAGAATAAACTTCGAAATAATGCACCGGAAAGTATTTCTGGGCTTGGTATTGTATGAACAATTCAACGAAAATGTGCACCGGATTGAAGCATGTGCGCATGCCGATGGGGCTCACGGACCAACAGACGCCTTATGGATATTATGGATGGCGAATCCCGCGGTATGAGATTATCATAGGAAATGATTCAAGCAAAATCTACTTATGCACAGAAACAAAGCTGAACCTCCACGATAAGATTAACACTCAAAATGGTTTGTAAATAAATCAGTTCAGTTCAGTTTTTAAAACCGATAACCATGCACTTTCGTGCGCCGGTTTTGGTTGCTGTCTTATGGTGCTCCATTGGATAAAAGATTGGTAAGAGTTATTTAGGACGGTTAATGGTCGGCAATCATCTCTGTAGGTTTCTTCACAACATCTAATTGTCGACAAGCATCTTACGTTCACTCGCGCCGTTGGTTCATTGCTTTTCTTGTGCGATGTGATCCTAATTTCGTGTGTACAGAAGGCCCGGAAACAGGTATCCCACTATCAAACGATGTGCGACATTATGGCACTGATTTCTTCTGAAGGTGACAGACGTTTCACTTTTTAATATTTAAATAATAAATGACGCTTAAGTTAAATAGTCACTCAGCCTCACGACAAGGCTAGTTTCGTAGTAGCAAAATTTAGAACTGCTTGGTAATAATTGACAGGCATTACCAAGGCTATAAGCTCTTGGGAAGTGCGTTGGTGACTAGCCTCTAGGGAGAAAAATAGTGAAGGAAAAGTAGACTATTTTAAGCAATTCCAAAATGGCTTGGATTGAGTACTTTTTAAGGGTTGAGTGCATCGCTCGTGACTTTGGGCAACTCACCTGCTCTGTTGGCTGTCCGGATTGACAAGCGTATGTTTGGATAGAAATTTGATTTGCCATCTGTCCCGGTGTATGCGAGGAGGAAACAGCGCGCACCAAAACGCCCGTGCCATCACCATGACCAAAATTGGACATCTCTCTTGAGGTGTGATACCGCTGTTCTACGGAATTTTGTGATCCCTTTGTTTGAGTTTTGGACGGGTTACTGCGATCGGATAAGTTTGCATACGTTGAATCTGAGACAGAAGCTGGAGCTACTGTTTTACACATTCCTGACTGTGCACCATGCCCAGTCGCGTCCCCTGACCGGGTGTCGGCAGTGCTTTCAATACTGGTAGTGGCGTTGGAATCGGTACGCAATACAAGACTGGGGTTCAACGATGGACTGAGACTTAGTGCAGTTGAAGGGGATGGAGCGCGTGTTTCCATGCTGGAACTGCGATAGAGCCATCGATCAGTTGCGGTGGGGACATGCCTACCAGCCAACAGACGACACATTTTACGAAGCTGAAAATACAGATGGAAGTTTCAAAAGCGATTTAAAAATAAAAGAATAGCAGTAATCTATTACGGTTGTCTCGTGGCCTCCACAAGCTGGTGGCGTTCATGAACCACTGATGAACCGACTTTTTGAGTATCAACAAAAAAATCGACCTGGTATGCGATAGATGGATATTTATCGTTCACTTTGTGGAAATATTTTTATGGTTGTTTCAACTACCTTCTCGCTTTTTTCTCTCAACACTCGCAAATTCTTCAAAGAAAAAAGAAGCATGAGTGCATAGTTCATATGTTCAACGATGACTCCTGTTTGACATGACATCACACGATACGCTTTGGCAGCTTCCGATAGAATATAAGAAAATTTGTAGATCGAATACTCCACAGACGCCCAGTCTCCTGAAGAGAACGACAGATGGAGCTACCTTAATAATGTATGGTGTATTGACTCTCAGTGGTAATTCCATAATGGATAAACGAAAGGAATATTTGATTTGGAAGAGGTTCGTAATACAAAGTAGCATAAATTCCACAAGGAAAAATGACAACCACGCTTCTGAAAGCTTTCTGGGAGGGGGGTAGGGGGGTTGGAGAGTAGTCATACGGAACCACTCGAGGGAGGTTTTCCAAGCTGGAGCGGTAGTTATTATTCCGCTTTTCGGAAGTGATTCAATGTGATAAACCCGTCATGGAAAGGAGAGCATTTTATGGCCTGAAGATTGACCAGCCGAGGTGGGTAACAACTGGCCAGTAAATCACGAAAAAATCAGGTAAAGACAGAATAGGATTATTGACATCACTAGGATAATTTTGAAACAAAAATCACGAAGTACGATAAAGAAATATTTTTATAAAGAGAAAACGGAGAAAAAAAACAAACCATAAAAAGGGTCACATTCAAAAGTAAATTTAAATGAATTGCAATCTTCTGAAGAAAACAAGGATAACCGAGGAAGCCTAACGCATTTAGTTTATTATGCGTGGTAACAAAAAGCTGAAGTATTTTACAAGATGGGCTTTGGGAATGCGAGAACTGCTAAAGATGAATTTAGGCAGCTTACTACAGAGATTTTGACAGTGAGAACTTGTTTTGATGCATCAAAATACTTGTTCATCTTATAATTAGCGGAAATAGCCGGAATGCACGGTTGAGCACCCAATGACCACTTTAATAGCTGAGGACCAAGTTGGAAAGAGTGAGGAGGCTGTTTATGTGCAGACAAAGTAAGCGAAGACGAAATTGTAAATCTTTACTTAACTTCTGAAGAGGAAAAGGTTTTGTCATTGCACCAAGGGAATTCCGTCCTGTGCTAGAAGTAACTAATGAGAGCAACCGAGACATCAAAATTACGACAATCAGAAACACGAAGAACGGAAAAGCTACGATCAAGCTAAACTCTGGCGCTGCCTTTCTCTATAAGGTGTGCCCGAGAAGTTTATTTCAATATTACTATCCCTCTATACTCATAGCCGAAGCCGAGTCCGAGCCTACGGCACGTTTTCACCCGAGTTCACCACAAAAAGTGGTGTTCGACTTTGTTATAGATCTGATTATGGAAACAGCCCTATCCTCTTGCAACGATACTGGTATCGATTTACTCCCAGGTGGCAAGCTGTTTGTTCTAGGGTATGCAGACGACATTATACCACTAAGTGAAGATCCAGGTAAGTTACAAGCTTTTCTGGATAGTTTGAGTGCTAGTGTAGCCATGTTCGGTATGCGTTTTGCACCTCCAAGGTAAAATGCTACTGCAAAGCCTGGGTTGGTCCAGCATCCAGCCTCACTCTAACTGGGGAAGTAACGGAGCGGGTGGATAAGTTTTGTTATTTGGGCAGCTACATCTCACCCGGTGGACGCATCACGGATGAAGTGTCAGCTCGCATACAAAAGGCTCGGTTAGCATTTGCCAACTTGAGACATCTGTGACACCGTCGCGACATCCGGTTGTCTGTGAAGGGTCGAGTGTATGCTGCAGCAGTTCGGTCAGTCTTACTGTACGATGCAAAGACTTGGTCACTACGGGAACAGGATTAAAATAGACTGCCGGTGTTTGAACATCGCTGTCTGCGCAGCATTGCGCGAATCTGACGGGACAGCCGGACGAACAATGCTGAAGTAAGGCGCAAAGTTTTAGGCAACCGCGGTCGCCCACTGGAGCAAGTGGTCGATCTCCATAGATCACGTTGGTTGGGGCATGTGTTACGCATGTCGCCAAATAGGTTGCCTCGGCGAGCGATGTTTGCTGAGGCAGGTGGTGGGTGAAAAAAGGTCAAGGGTGGTCAAGCTAAGATCTCGTATGCGGGTATGAAAACCCTGACCAGGAGTCTGGGTCACACAGGTCCCATTAGGCTCCCTGGCTGGGGACCTCAGGATGGTCGTAACCGATGGTTAGAGACACTGAGTGATATGGCTAGGTGTCGTAAACAGTGGCGTTCGTGCATCTCAATTTCTCTGTGTCATTAGTCCACTGAACTTTTCAATTTTCTCTTCGATCCTACTTTCAAGCATTCCTGTCTTTTTCTTAATGTTCATTCAAATGGGCAGCCGAAAGATAGTAACCAAAACCGGCGCACGATAGTGCATGGTTAATGAGTGCATAAACCGAATCTGAAACTAAACTAGACTCTTCCCTTTACTTGTTCATCTAAATGTTGAGTTGTTTTGTGTACATGGCACTTATCAGCAACCAGTTTTACGGACATTTTCTCTAGCTAATCATTTAACATCCACATTTTGAGCATTATTCAGTATTTCGTTCATGAGGAGATTAAAAACTGATGACAAATTGGGTTATCCTCGACAAACGGCGGTGGTCGAGTGGTGGGGTCGTCAAAATGGCTACTTGGGGATATTGAGTTGAAACCCCGCCACCGCCGCACATCTTCCCAATTTTCGTATTTCCCTAGACAGCTTTTGCATGACTGCGATCCTTTTACTGAAAGTTTCTTGTACATTTCTATAATTAATAAACAGAAAAAGGAAATAAAACTATTAAAAAAGTTAATGTAATATTATTTAAAAAAAACAGTTCAGTTCATTGTAGACAAAATTTGCGGGAAGAATGTTCAAACGTTTTACAAAGGTCCGAGGAATTCTGTTGAGAGAGAGCTATCTATCAGATATGGTTGAATGACGCAAACAAATTGCATTGTACCCCTGAATACGGGTAAGTTGAGAAATCTGTGCGATATTTGGATACAAAAAGCTGGAAGGCCTTTCGAAATAGTTCAAAAGGTGTCAATCATATTTTTCTCGAATTGTCAGTCAAACATATATAAGAGGTGGGACACTCCGTCAACCCGAAGGACCCATTTACCATCATAGTGTGATAACTGTTGGCGGGTCACCGCAATCGTGGTGATTAGGGGACCCGGTAAATAGTTTGAACACAAATATATGTTGGCTGAGTTTGATTTGGTCTGACTGCAATCTCCCTACAAGTTCATCAGCTGACATTGATATAGAAC
>UZAN01047318.1:3120-14070 GCA_900618425.1 Echinostoma caproni
TGATGTGATCTCGTCCCCGACACCACCACCAGCTACGATTAAGCTCCCGAGGTACTTAAAGCTCTCGACTACCTCTAGCTGATCACCACAGAGGGTGAGTGCAGGCACAGGCTCCTGCCAGTCTTGTACCAGCACTTTGCACTTTGATGGTGCAAAGCACATGCCATACCTGGATACCTCTATCGCCAAGCGGTTCAAAGCGTTTTGAACTGGCTTTGTGTTGTCACCAAGCAAGGCGATGTCATCGGCATATTCTAAGTCAAGGACTCTGTTCCCTGGGAGGAGTTCGACTCCACCGTTTGCTAGACCGGACAAAGCATTCTGTAGAACATCCTCTACGACAAAATTGAAAAGGAATGGGGATATGAGGCAGCCTTATCGACCTCCACCCGAGACGGTGAAGGGTGGCGAAAGCTAGCCATAGCTCTGACTCGACCTGAGGTATGACGCATACTTCTCAGTTACTCCATTCCTCAAAAAACAGTTCCATAGTGCAGTGCTATCGGCAGAGTCAAAGGCTGCACTGATGTCCAAGAATACAATGATCGCCAGTCTTTGATAGGTATAACGGTGCTCTAGCAACTGTCGGGGGGTGAAGATTTGATCGATGCATCAACGACCGGCGCGAAACCCAGCCTGCTCCTCACGCATAGTGTACAATCGGCGGCGAATGATGGACGCCAACAGCTTTGACGTCATCGGAATTAGGCTTATACCCCTATGCTTGGCGTAGTCACTGGGCGGACCCTTTTTGAAGATGGGGACGACAATCAATTCCCTTCTTCCCACGAGGGGGGACCTGTTCAGTGTTCCACACTCTAGATAACAGAACTTGTAGTTCTCTGACAAGCTTTATTCCACCATCTTTAAATAGAGCATAGGGAAGGCCATCGGAGCCCGGAGCTTTGTGAAGTCCCAAGGCTTGAATGTCCTTTCGGCAGTCTTGTATATAACCCCGCCATTTGTGGCTTACGCGGTCGATCTGCGTCCGTCTCTGACTCGAGGAGGGCGGACGCCAGGGGGAATACCGGCAGTTGGAGTGCCTGAAGTTCGTACTGGCGAGGAAAAGGCGGTGGTCGGAACAAAGAGCCAACAGCCGTTCCCCGTTTTCCGAGCGACGGAATCTAATTCGAAAGGACCTCCCAAATGGGCCTCACTCGAAGTTAGCCGACCTACTCTAGCATTCATATCTCCTGCTAAAACCACGATATCAACTCGGGTCGCTTTACGCGACAGGTCGTGTAGGTTATGGTAAAATTCATGTTTGACTGCATTTGGGCTGCAGTCCGTTGGAGCGTACGCCGACACGACAAACAGGTTTCGTCTATCGGGGTGACGGCTGCTTACTTTGCACGAACCTCCAAGTTTCACTGTGCACAACCGACTGTCGACTGAGAACCAGTCTATGAGCGCGGCTTCAGCTCTCTCACTGAGAGCCACACCAACGCCAGCAAGACCGGAAGCCGCAGCTTCAGGGTCCCCAGAGAGGCGTACGTGAAACTTCACTGATGCGTTTGAAGGGGATGTCAATCGGATAATGGAGCTGGAGTCTTGAATGCGAGTCTCTTGGATACAACACACATCGACAGCTATGGTTTCGAGCGTACTAGCTAAACCGGCCTGCTGTCCTATACGCATCAGAGTACGCACATTAAACGTGGCTAGTTTGAAGGGACATCGGGGGCGAAGAAGGGCTTCAGCTGGTGGAGGATTTGGTGAGACTTGGACGGAGGTAGGACACGAAAGAACAGCGGCAGAGTTTCCATTTGAGACGTTACTGTTAGCGTGTGAAGGAAGAGGGGAAGGCAAATACCAAAGCTTCGGGGGGGTGGAATTGGGGACTGGAGCGACGAGTAGAGATAGCACAGTTTAAAAATGACTCCAGGTTCCACAAGGAGCATCATCACTCACTACATAAGTGGTCGCAGATGCATCCAAAAGTGAAATTCCACGTAGACTGAAACAGAAGAACATTCTTACCACTTTGCAAGATACTGCCCACACAAACAAAACAAACCTTGGCACAAGAAGACGTGTATTTGAGATGATCATTCGACCTGTGCTCGCTCAAACTGTCGATAAAAGATGAGGGCATTCGTAAATTGATGTGGTTATTGGTGTCTATGCAACAGTTTAGAAATACATTGGTTAGGCCACATCTCCAACAGTATAACCAGATGTTACCTCGAAAGATACATGGCCATCGGTTTTCCAACGCAGCCGTTGTCAGTGTTCAACTCATGGTCTTATACTTTACACAATTCCCTCCATAAGATGGTACTGCCGCTTGAGAAGGCGAACAGAAATGGGGACCAGCACCATGAACACCGACATGGAGAAATCTGTTTACGATTGGCACCAATAAAACCTCAAATGGATCTCTTTATGCGCTGATGTGGCTGCGGGTTGTAATGAGGGTACAGTCACAGTCGACTCATCCCCAATCGGAATATGGTTGCGTAAAGCTGAAAATAGGTGATACATGACTACAGTGACGTTCACTCATGAGGGGTCAGTTGAAAATCTTCCATTCATTTTTCCACGCTGAGGCACATTAGCTCAGGAGCACTGGTGGAAAAGAAAGCATTGCCAAGCCCGGGCGATTTCCGCGAATCTATGCCATGTGAGGCGTCGAGATAAACCCAGTCTTTGATTTAAAAATCGAATCTGCAAGGCTTCGCCCACGATTGCGGACTGATCCGACTGCGCTGTTGATATATGGAGATAAATTGCCTTTGATCAGCGTTGCCTTTGTTGCATTGCCAGGACAAAATAGGGAATTGCCAGAAATGAGAGGGGGAACCTTTGTTACAGACCGCTTTTGTCGATCTTTGAGCGACATTATATCACCCTAAAGGCAAACGTGCACATACCGCTCTAACGACTGCTGCCTCGTGCTGTTTTGGCAAAGTTGTCAGTGGTGATAAAATGGCCAATGAACGAGTTGAGCTTGGGAGTTGAGAACACCAACCCCAAAACCGGGAATCGCAGGACACTCTACGCAGAAGGCTTGAGAACGTGGAATGCCTGTGATCTGATGCATCCAAACCGGCATCAGCGGCGCCGCGGTCGTGAGATCCATATCTGTCGACTTATACACCAACTGTTTCCACATTAGTTTTGTGTTACGATACTTCTGACAAATTTTCATGCTATTGACCGGGTTGCACCGAGGCTTCAAGAGCGATGGCTTCTAAAATAGCAACTTACATGGCAAAGAGATAAATTGCATACCACTCTACCCCTAGAATTTACCCTCACAATCAAATCACCACTACTCACAAGTAACTCAGTTAAATGCGAACAATCAAATATTATCAAATTCTGATTGTATATCGTGCGGCGATCGGTTCGGATTGAAAGCGAAGACGATGAGTGAAAGATAGCAGCAATGAGGATTCCATTATTTCCCAAGCAGTTAGTCGCAATTCCAACTCTCTTCTTCCACAAGAACACCAAAACTGTGCAGCACTCCACTATTTATTTATATTTATATTTCACACACGTTTGAGGCCAGACTGTGTGCCAAACAAATGGTAGTACAATAATCTTTATAATAAAGAAAAACGCTCCAAGATTGGCATGAGGGCCGAATACTGCCAGGTTGCCCAGGCCAATGCAATCTTACAGTGCAGAATCAACAAGCTGGTTTAAATCTGAACGTTTCCCTTCGCCGTTTCGCATACGATATGCTCTCGGATTGTCGTAGTTTACTGAATTCGCTTGCATGATAAAAAGGGCGAATCAGATTGTCTACTGTGTGCACAGATAATCAGAATATGCACTCGATGACTTTTTTTATTGCAAAATATTTTGATGAACGGTAAAACTAAACCCCATAGGCACAAGGACCTGTCTTCGACGTATAACCAACCACGAACCAAAATATAACGGAATTGGGAGGTGTACCATTGAGTGGGGCGACAGTACGGCTGCCATTCAAGTTGGGTGGCCGTGGTAAGATTCAAGGCTCGAAGCTTAGGGCCCGGAGGACGCTAGAGTCAAGGACATGAATAACCACCGATATATATATATATATATATAGCAATTAATGATAAATTTATCAAGTACTTCGCTGTATAACAATGAGGACGACGACAAGGATTATTATTCGACGGAAACATGAATGTGTGAAGGAAACGCATAACGAGATTTTCATCTATACCCTTCAACAATACACAAAGTAGTTACCTTAACACAGTGAAATGTAACCGATAATGTTAACATGCTCCGAACTTACTTGTTCATCGGGAATTCTATTAATTCTCCAATAAAAAATCGATTTGTGACAAAGCTGCAGAGAAGTTCAACTAGATCGGCTAGTCGCCTACATTTTGCCGCCCGAATGATATGCAACAAGCCAGCCGCCAGAGAAGAATCGTAGGTGCTCAACTGACGAGAATCTGTGTCCTCGCACTGCACAGCTTCCAAATAAGTGATGGGTCCACGACCACATAACGCACAATGCCACGCGATACTGTTCACCAGAATCGTTCGTTCGAAATACTCACTAAGTGAAAAATAAACCACAAAAAAATCAGACATTCGACCATTCGAAGCAATCATAATGGATAGTAACGTAGTTAGCGGTATAAAGATACACATTTACACATTACACGTCCAAGTCCAATGTGCCAAACAAACCACAGTACAATAATCAATATTACAAAGAAATCGGTTCATGATTTCCTCATGGGCAGCATAATGTCACATGCCAAGGCTTGAACTCAAGAGATTTCAACTAAGATTTTCATAAACATTTATTGAGAATGTACGACCAATCACCTAGAAAACATCCATTTCTGCCCGGGTAGTAGACAGACAAGCTGTCGCCCGGTTCGCAGTCACACCCTACCTATTGAGGTCTTAAGTGGTTCATTACTTCAAGTCTTAGGGTTGGGTGACCGATTTCCTTTAACTCACCATATCTGGGCATTAAAACACGCATCCCAGACCGCATTGCGACTAACCCGATAAACACATTCTTGACCACATTCTTACATCCATTCTCTCTTCATTCTCCAGTAACACTTCCATCTCCCCCTCTTTTGGCTCATTGGACTATTGTTTCACTTCATTTCCTACTCAATTTCCTCGTCCTGTTACTCCACCCAACTCTAGACGCACCTTTTGATGTTACGACTCAGCTAACTGGAATGGTTCGGAGGATCTTTTGGTCTTTAATCCCTCGAATGAATGATGTTTTAGGTTTGATGTTTTCATTCCTGTCTCAAACTGCACTAAGATTGGTCTTCAAGGTTAATTAATGTCTTTGAAACATTTGCAGTCCCACATAAATTAAAAACAACAGCATGATGAACCGGCTTGTTACAGTTATTTGTAAGCATGCTCTTACATAACATCAAACATGGTTAACAACAAGAACAAAAAGGAAATGAGAAATTCGAGTCCTAATGCGTGTTTGTGTGAAATTGATCACACTGTCAAAAAAAGTTCAAGTGATTGCACAAGTGCTGAGATGGATGAAGTGGGCCAGGAGAGACTGAGTGCTTGCATGACTTTTTTCTGGACGTACAACAAGGGGGTTGGGAATCCGAACACTTATGGCTTCGGACGTGGTTAGGATACGATGCTTCACCGTTCTTGATTGGCTCCATCGAACTTTACATTACGGTCGGAACGTGCCTGTCACATCCACCTTTATATTCAAACTTCACACTTGGAAAACCACGATCCCTTGATCGGTTTAATTGTGCACATGAACATGCCGTACGTTCTGAAAATCCATCGTATCGTTGTTAGTGCCCAATCAAGCACCTCTCAGCCGCTCCGCGCCAGAAATAAATGCTCACCCACTGCAAAAACCATCAAGAGGAGACTGCACCTTGACGCCGTGTGATGGCTTGCGTGCCTCATGAACCTGGGATCTATACATCTTTAGTTCTTGTGCCCACCATTTTTCTTCTATAATCAATGATCCTTTTCCAACCTTTCAACTTAATTCATTCTTTGGCCGATGACTTTACTGCGTACTGCTTCCTATCCTACAGCATTATTCGCCTGCCTCAAACAACACAAGCATCGGTTGTCGAAAACCTCTATCTGATAGATGTCTTTCATTCGCAAAATGAAGGTTTCACGGCCGTAATGCAAAACTGATCGAACGGTGGCACAGTATACACAAATGAGACAAGCTAACAAGCCGATCCATTTTTAATGCACTTCACACAGAGGTCAAGTCGGTGTCAGCTATTGTGAACAATTTGTCCCCTTTGCAAATTCTTTCATCAACAGGTTGGCCGACCTACAGTGTTACGTATTACTTGAAACAGTTCAATTCAGTTCGAACAACCGTTAATCACGCACTTTCGTGATGAGGCGGATAATTCCATTTTCACAAGTTGTTATCGCCCAGCAGTTTTCACGATACTTCTTGAAACCCTTAACCCTGTTTGCATCCTGGCCGGTCGGGATTTGTCGTTTTTTTTCCATGAGGGCCACTGACTCGCGAGATTTGATGCCTCAGACGGGCTTTGGGCTGAGATCCACAACCAACGTTCGCTGCGGAGCGTCGTTCGCTCAATATGATCCCATTGTGTTTCTATACCAAGACGTTGTATTGCACCTAGCGTATGCCTCGGCACCAACTCAGCGCCCACGAACGGCTGGGTCAGACAAATGATGGACTGGCCGAGTTTGATGCTTTTGTCGGTGATCAATGAGTCGGAGCGTGAATCGCATCAGCTGCGGTCGTGATTGCATTATGTGGTTGTCGCAACGGGAATTTAGGAACGACAGAAAGATTTGATATCGACGGATTTCAAAGGCTGACATAGTATGGATTTGATTCTTCTTGTAATTATGGGATGAGGAATGAGAGGTACAGCTACCATGTGAGGCGGCAGTTTTTTTTGTCAAGGGATTTTATGCATCAGAAATGGTTTACAGAAAGTTTAAAAGGACCGTTGATTTTCCACTGATTCTAATTGCTACCTAAGCATATTCTTGATTACTCTGGCGTAATGAAGTTGATCGACATCTTAAAAGAATAAATTGAGTATCGTTTTTGCAATTTTATCCATAGGAAACGATTCAGCAGTGAGATGAATAAAACGGAAGGTTGGAGAGTAGAAGAGTGTGCCTTATCTAGCTCGTGGGATGTGGCACTATAGGCATTAAACCTTCCCTATCTGGAATGGACTTTTTTGCATCACATTTAGCCGACTACTTAGAATCGCTTCCACCCGGCGAATTAGTGATTAAAATTAAATTAATATTTATTTCCGACAAGACTAGGAAAGCGACAAATGTTACGCAGATTGTGAACACAAATAACTCTGGTTGACTGAACCTAGACCTGTACAGTGTAATGGGGTACAGTAACTTACTCGTAGTCCGTAAAAATCTCCAAAGTTGCTGGGCAGAAAAACACCTCATCATCCGGATTCAATGAGTCAGGTGGTTTGACTTTTTCAAAGCGCTCACCGTTGATAAGTGGCATCCTGCAGAGTTGATAAAAACGATTGAGAGTCATGAAGACCGAGAACAGTTAAAAGTGAAGGTAACGCGACCTGATAACAACAAAGCTCATGAGTCAACCTCGGACAATATTTTATTCATCAAGCCAAAAATAGCAAAACTCATTACACATGATTGTATACACCTTTATTATTCACCCTAGCCTAATGGCAATTTATTCAGTCAGCGAAAACCATCGCAATTTTTATGTAATGAACTCCAAACCCGCATGAGAGCCAAATGATGTTAGTGGAGAATGTTTCACGTCACACGTGATCAGTCACCACAGCCTTTGGAGGCTAAAATAAACAATATTTTGTCTTCCCCTCTACGAAGGTACCATCGTGATCTCATAGATTCAACAGACACGCAGAAAATAATCCAAAAACTCGATGAGCCGATCCAACACCACAATTTGGAAAACGGCAAACCTCTAACATCATCGTACAGTGTAGTCAAATTTACCGCTCGCTGTCAAACTCATGATGCAAACAAGATAAATAATACATAAGGATTGAGCTTATTTTGGGGGACGGGGACAGAAAGCGAATCTTTATGGTCAACACAGATTACACAGTTCAACTTGGCACACTTTTCGAGCATTGCGATCTCATAAGAAACTGACATAATACCCTATAATATTGATTTTCTATCTCACGCTTTCTTTCCCCTTTTCAGTTTCTAAACGTACACGGTATGTTGGATAAAGCCTCACGTTGGGGCCTCTCTCGTTCCGGTTTCTCGCGTATTCTGCATACACAACACAGAAACAACAAGAATGCCAGTGCTGCTGACTGGATGCCGTCCTTTAGTATTTCTAATCAACAAGTTACGGGGTCTTTTAGGCCCCAACCTGAGAGAACAGAGACAAGTAATCTCTCTAATCATTTCATGCATTTCTTCATGAATCGTCTCCTTGTCATTTGTTAAACTCCACTTGTTTTTCGTTCATCCCAAAGCAGCCACAGCAAATAGCGCGCCGTGTGATGGGTGACTGTTAGACATACGCAAAACATGTCATAATCAGTGAAGCCTGTTGAGCTGGATTCGATGTGGGAGATAATTCGTCCTTTATACATTCCCAAGCACGCGACGACTAACCTCTGGTTTACTAACTCGCTCACTCCATCCCACGTGAGCCAGACCATGTAAGCATCGATTGTCGAAAAGCTCCAGGCGATGGATGTCTTCTACCCACAAATTCAAGGTCCCAATCGTAAAGCAGGACTGATCATAGGGTGGCGGTGACGCAGTAGTTTGGTCGCTGTCACAAGCGAGAGCTGGACCCTATGGTCCGAGGTTCAAGCCCCACCACCAACAACCAACTTTGGTGGTAGGCAGCTGTGCTGTCGTCCAGTTCATTACCATATATAACCTATCGAGGCCTTATATGGCTTATCACTCCAAGTTGCGGGGCTTGGGTTACCGGTCTTCATCACCGAACAACAGGTCCCCGCAGTTGGGATTTACCCCGTCTGTTGTTCATCGAACTAAAGTGTAATAAAAAACACCCAGTCCGGCAACATCACTTTGAACTTTGAAAGAGCATACCAAAAAGAGCAACAGAGCTTGTCAGTCTGTCAAGTGCGCTTTACGCGTCCCCCAGACAATTAAACACAAAGGATGTCGTCGGCTTACTCAAAGTCGAACAACTTTTTTCCAGTTGCCCAATACCAATATTTGGATACCACTAAGTACGCTGCCCAATATTTCCGCGAAATCGAACAGGAACGGAGAGATCGGGTACCCTGACATGGTGTGATGGCTTATGCACCTCTCTGACCCAACGAGCTACACAGGAACGCTGTTGTCAAGCCGGCGGGGAAGGTCGAAGGGTAGAGGTTAGACGAAGTCGTGTTCTGATCCTCCAGGCTGGGGGTTCGACTCTCAGTCGTTAGAAATGGTGGGGTAGTCAATCCAAGCAAATGGACCTCCCCTTCGCTTCATCCGGTGCCTTGCAGTTACGTTCTTGTCAGGGCTAAAGGCTCCGATTGAGAACCTTAATCGTTCTTCTTCTTCATCATTATCATCGTACAGCAAAATACAGTGAGGCGAACTTCGATGATCGCTGCCAAACTCGCAATGCATACAAGGTTAGTGGTAAAATTGAGGGTGAACAAGGATTGGACGTTGACATAATACTCTGAATATCGCTTTTCTGACTCGTATCTCCTCCTCCTTTTTCAGCGTTCATACGTACGCTGTATGTCGAATAAAGCCTTTCTCGTTCTCGTTTCTCGTGTGCGCTGCTATAACACAACTTATTCGACATACAGAAATGGATCGAATATTACGCCTAGAACGGTTCGATGTTGAACCTACTCACCAAATGCTACCAGACAGTGGAACCATTGGTACAGGACTTTTCTCAGTCTCCTCAAGTCAGTGGATAATTTAAAACCCGACAAACTGGATATGCTGATTTCATACATATCTCCTGCTGTCTACGAACATGTCGTGGAATGTGAAACCTATGAGATGGTAATGGAGACGCTTAGTAACCTTCATGTGTGCCCAAAAAATGAGGTCTTCGTCCGTCATATCCTCGCCACGGCAAAACAGGACAGTGGGAAAATTTGGTTCGTTCAAAAGTTGAAGTCCCTAGAAAGAGATTGCACCTTCAGGTCCACTACCCTGGAGGAAAACCGAAACGATGTTCTCCGAGACGCATTTATTAGTGGAATTCAATTTAACCATATCAGACAATGCCTACTGGAAAATAGTTTGCTGAATTTTCAAAAGGCCTTCGATCAAGCGAGAGCCCTAGAAATGACAGAGCAACAACTCATGTCCCACCAAATGGGTGCCTAAGACTTTAGGGCACTTTAGGGCAGCCAAAAGACAGCAACCAAAACCGGCGCACGAAAGTGCACGGTTGTTCAAACTGAAACTGAAAACATGTCCCACCAGAACTTTCCCACTGCATACCACACGACAGCTATACGCGCACCTTCATCAACTCCTCCCTCCCTACACAAACCTCTGATAGTGTTCTAACGATTGTATCGCCGCCGTAGTCCGTCGCAAGTGTTTTTTTCTGTGGCCTCGACAAGTACCCTCGCTCCAAGTGCTCCGCAAGAGATAGTCTGTAAAGGTTGTGGTAAAAAGGGTCACTTTCAAAGAGTTTGTCTCAAAAAGCCAACGAAGTCACGCTTCATCTGCCGCTTGTCCATCTATATCGGCGACTATCACAGCCAATTCTCCTACATGTCTCTCAAAATCTGTCGTGGATCTCAAAGTCAATGGAGTCCCTTGTCGTGCTCTGATCGACACCGGGAGCTCAGCAAGCTGTTTCAGAGAGCCTAGTACTCACCAATAAGTGGGAGGTACTCCCATCCAGAGAAACTATCACAATGGCCTCCAGTTCCCTATCAAGCAGCACAAAAGAGCATTGCTTTATCTCCATCAAATACAAAAACCCTGTTTACGAACGTTTCAAACTATCTATACTGCGTGATCTATGTTCGGATG
>UZAN01047319.1:0-26774 GCA_900618425.1 Echinostoma caproni
GCTCACCCGAGCGAGAAACCACACCTTTTCTACAGCTGTGAGTCTCAGGCAGGCCCAGTGAACTTCGACCATGTAGCAGGAGTGCCATTAGCACTCGGATGGACTGAACGTGACAACAAGAGCATTACAAAACGTACGAATACAAGCCGGTAATCGGACAGTCTCGTGTTAGGGTGAAAGATTTTACGTGCCGCAGATCGCGGAGTATGATCCAATCAGATCGCATTAAGGGTCAGAGGGAAGGGTGAGAGGGACGAGACGACTGAAATCGATGGAGCAATCCCACTGTACATTCGTCTTTTTGCACCAGAACTGTGCGAATAAAAGCGACTGGTTAAAGCGCGATACTTACCCTACCCCCAAAATGATCACCACCACTCCAGTCACAATCGAGCTCACCCAAACACGGATAAATAGGGTTTACTCCACCCCGCCCCTCTCCTCATCCCGAATGACCTTTCAACCCAGCGAGAGAGTGTGACCGCACTAGCAACAAACCCTTATGTTATGTGTACAGGCACGATTGGGAATCAGTGGAAAATATGTGTTCACCTTCGGACTTCTGTTTCAATGTTTTTTTCCTATCACTATTTATATTTACCTACTGTACAATTGTGTTGGCAGCTATGAATTGACCGATTGCTTGCATAAAGGTTTTCTTCGCATAACCTGGAGCCACAGATGGCAGTCGGGCGAATGTTTATAAGGGCAAAGACAGGAAATTTGTTACGGGGTACGCATCGTCCCACCAGATCAATGGTGTTGCTCCCATCAGACACCCTCAAAAACTGAATGGCAATGATTAGATCAGACAGTTAATAAAGTTTAATCAGATTGGCAGATCGTAGAAAAATAGTACAATTCAAGTCTTGCATTCAAGCCATAACTGTTACCGCAGCTAGAATTTATCATCTCCGTATATCCGCAGTTGACTGTTGTTCCACCACGACTGCTTACTGAACACAGACAATGCACTCACATGATCTTCAGATAAAATATATAATACATTGTGATTGTTACTACATACCAGTTGTGTTCATTGCATTTAAAATTGTTTGGGTCAACATTCCAAGGAAACCGAAAATAAAATGAAAAAAGATACGTTCCAGTAAATTATAATTATGCTTTCAAAGATGCACGGAAATCACACGTCAAATTACTAATATTTGTTTAATGGTTTTTACTTCTTTGTTGTGATCTAACAATAATCAACACATAGCAATTAATAATCATAAAAATTTGTGCCGGAAACTATTTGTCACTCATGAATGATATTGAATAAATTGTTTTTGTTTTTCTCCTCATGGGTTGGATGCCTATCTTTTGGGTATTCATAAGTATTTGCAATAAGTGTGTAAACGTGGCCGCAGTTTCTGTATCACAATGACACAATGAACCCCAATGAATGTGATACCTAAGACCGGATAGTTTTCCACAATATTTCGGCTGAGCCATTATTTGTTGTTATGGCGTTTCACTGAACACATCGTGTCAGATTTATTTACCATTGAATTACCGGGGACAAGACACTACACTGAAATACGAAGATTGCGTCTTTTCCGTTCTTATCAGACAATGAGAATGATGTTAGTTTACCAACGCGTTCAATTTATAGCTAAGTCTATCACCCCTTGTGTTTTACTTCCATCTCTTGAAGGTCGGCTTCAACTGGTCATGAACGAGCCCTAACATCCGAGACCCGTCTTAGCGATTTTTATCGTATCTTCTGATAGCCAATGCTTGTGATGATGATGATGAACTTGGACACAGGCGTATTAAGCGTCAGTTTGATTGCTCATTCCCCAGAACCGCTACTACCATGGCGTGTCTACTCAGAAAACTCATTAATAGTTTCTATCGCCCATTTTTCGCTTGACAAAGCACAAGTTTCTTAGGAACCTTGTAATTCGCTCGGTGGATAATGCGCATTTTCGTGCACAGTATCAATTTTTATCGTGTTAGTGTAATGCCTAAAAGCTTAAGTGATATGGATAACATGTTCAGATGTTAGTAGTAAATCAATCGACTAGGACAAAATGTGTCCTGTCGGCCTGCTGTTTTCGGCGAAGAAGTATTTAATTTTGCAGCAAAATTGCACTGTTTATGTCTTTTGTCTCCAGCTCGCGGTCAATTATCGCCATTTGGACACCACGACATGATCATCCCCGCCTCAACAGATGCCTCTAATTATTTCGGGAACAGGTGTGATGCAAAGTTTTTCCTTGTGCCACCTTTTATCGATGAGCCAGCTGCCTCCACTTGGCGGCGCTGGATTGATTGACCTCTGAAACTGATCAAAATCTCCAAAATCCCGTCATTTTGAATACTTTAAAATAAGCACATTCTTAATTGGAAACAGGTCAGAGCGCATAACACCATACAGATTCCTAATAGTGTTTGTTGGTTGCATATATTTTTGACCGTTTGTGCGCGCATATTTCTGTGCACCGATGACGCGTTTTTTGTCGAAATGAAGAATAAAAACCAAATTCAATAAATTAGATCGTGCGAGATTCGAATTTAGAGGGGTTATTGCATCTTAGATATATCCGATTGAGACGGTAACGGATTCCGTACGTTAGATTCAAAATTAGTATTACGTAATATTGTGAATTGCGGAGCAAACTCAAACAAAAATTGTTGATCATTTGTTTGCCTTTTTTATTGGTCAGTGGTCTTCTTAGTTACATACACTTTTGACATTAGGAACTCTTCCTCATGTTAGTAGCAGTTGTGGCAGTAGTGACTTATTCATTGTTCGAGGATTCACTTTTTGCAGCCTTGTATCTCATTGAGACCTGTCAAACTATTTTCTTCTCTGATCAGTATTTATTAACTCGACACACTGACGATAGCTAACAGTCGTTACTTCATGTCGGACATTCACCTATGTTGCATTATTGAACGGTACTGTGCCATCTTCTAGATATATCTCATGTTCTTGCATAGTGCCATATGTGCTCACCATCAGTCTTCCTCGATTATTTGGGTTCGCATTAGCTTTCGGGTGCGCAGCTCAGTTGTTCCTTCCAAGAGGATTCAATCAAGAAGTAACAGATTATTTGAATATGCACTAAAAATAATCATTTCAAATTGTAAATGTCACTTCAATGATACGAAGGAGGAGCCAGACCATGAGCCCATTCAGTAGCGAAGATTGCACAAGCGAATTATTTTATCCTTCTAGTACATAGACGCCGGTGAACTACATTCACCATCGAATCAGCAGCATTTGTTGACTACTTTTACACCTGAACCCTTAATCAAGTCGACTACGACAAAAGCTTATATCATGCCAACGAAATCCATGATTGATTAGAATAAAACACATTCAAATGTCCTCAGTATCTACCTGCCTATAGCCATCATTCAAATTAAAGGACCGCAAGTACAGATCAAACAAGATAAATAACTGATCATATACAATCACGAGTGCAAGGATAAATAAACCTTGGAGATCACGTGAAGCCGTTATATGATCGTAGCAGTTCGACACCGCATGAGACAAAAACGTACGTTAGGTAATGATTTGTCATCTAAACATAAAAACTAAGCGGTTTACAGCAAAAAAAGACAGATCAAATTGTGGGTTGATAAATGGCATGCTTGAGTGGAGGTTTAACATGAGATTGGACTGCATATTGTATGAGCGACAGAAAAGTTAATCCAGTATTGGGATAACGCGACGTGAGATTGTGAAGGGACCTTTAGAGATCGGTGATGTAGTACTCGAAACATGAACAGATCAGGAAAAGCAATTATAACAGCACAACTAATCGGCTACCGAAATTTCTGGATACAAGGATGAAGGAAAGCAGTCAGTTTATCGGTGGAACTCAAATAAATTACAAAATATATACAAAGAAGATCATTATTCAAACGAACCAAACCAACCAGTGGTCGTGAAGGATGTCATAGCTTCATTTGAAAAACTCTAGGACAGTTCTGCAAATGCGCAAATGGCTCGTTTCATATCCGAATTTAACTGCTCTCCGAGTGCACCGGAGGCCCCTACAAAACCTTTGATAATTTTCGCAGTGTTGAGTCCCAATACCCCCGAACGAGTATTGCATCTTTTGAACCTTCACTGCTCTTCACTAATACATATGTCGTGTAGTCGATTGTGCGGAAAAGTAAACTTCATAAAACTTCCCAGTCACAGACTCAAAAAGCCCCAGTTGTATATTTGGTTGGCAAACAAATCGCAACAAAGTCGAATCCGATAAATCAGTCGGTGGAGCATGAAAAGCCAAAGGAAACCCACAAAATGTACCCGTATCAACATTCACATAATCTTGCCGCAAGGCCGCACGGAATTCGTCAGAAAGGAAGGATTCGTGACATTAAAAAGGAGAGGGGTGAGTCCAGGGTCGTCTCGCCCTTGAAAATCGAAAACGTGAGCCTACCAAGAATGACAAAAAAATAAATTTATGAGTCACTTCCCAGAATTCTTCCGCTCTAACTTAGCCCGTCTCAATTGAAAACTGACAATGCGAACGTGTTCGATTCACTATACACTCATCTACCTACTTGCCCTTGGAACACAACAGTTTGCAGGTTTCGAGTGTCCAAACTATTTGCAAGGCAGCGAGTAAATGAAATAATAAACCGATTTTGGGAGGTTATCATTTTTCACTGTTTTCATGGCAAAATCCTAGACATTGCCACAATATGTTTTGGCAATATTCCGTCTACGGATAGGGATTTAACCGTGTTCTGGAGTTTCATTGCTTGTCGAATTTCAAAAACATTTTTGATACCCTTAAATGTAACTATGAATATCATGCGTAACACTATATACTCCACTAACTGAGCTACGAAAGTGTTTATCCCAGTTTGGTGTTTTCACATTTAGTTTATCTTTTAATTAACAGAAACGCGTCGGCTTACCAGTTAGCATATAACATCACTCTTGCAGAGTATTTCCGCTATCATCGATTAGATTCCATCCGATTCTCTTTAACTAATCCTCGAGAGTTAGATTGTGTGAATAACCGTGGGTTCTCAAATTTCTTTCAAGAAATTTTTATTTAAGCCCCTTGCCCCTTTGACGTTACCTTAGAATATGCTTTACTTATTTGGCTCCGTACGAATTTTGCCCCAATTTCCCAAAGCCATGGAAGACGTACTATTTATATAGTTTGTTATTCTAGTAATCTTTCGTCTTTGCATCACAAGGCTTACTTTTGAGGAATGCATACACAGCAGGCTGGCTTTGCAGTGCATCAGATGGGCACCAGTTGTAATGGATTGATTTTACTTGAGAAATTTTCATTTGTTGATTCACTTAGTGGTTAATCCAGTGAATAACTCACAGAAAAATGCTTTAAAACTTTTACCGTTCATTTCAGATAGATGCGGTGAACGATTAGCCAAACGGTGGCGATATTTCGTGGTTGTTCCTAACTCCGAAGAAAATGTGCATGCTTTGTTTCATTTCGTACAGCTAACACTTATGCATGCCGGCCAACCTACTTTCTCAAAATCTACGAACGAGTAAGTTCAGATTACCAACGCCCACTTACTGTTGGTAGATCGCAACACGCCCTAAATGAACTTAAATCTCTGCCTTCTGGTGATAATTATTTTATCTCTCTGTCTCTGTTCAATACTACGCATCAATTTCAATTCAACTTATTGTTCTATTAATTATATTGAATAATCAATCTATCAGGCACTGGGTCACACCCTAGAATATAACAGGTCACTGCTACAGAGATGTGATTCACTTGAATCGCATTGATTTTCCGGTCCACAGTGATTTACAGAAATGCGCTCTCCACTCTCGTAATTCGGTTGGGAACATAATAGCAAAATCATCGGGTGATGTTGACTTAATTATATAGTGAATTTCGTATTATTTTTAGGGACTAGGTAAGAGGTGCTCGTGTCAATGGTACATCTAGACAGAACATAACGAATACATTTTTCGGCCCGACCTAGGGAGTTCTATGCTTTCTGTCAGATAAGCCTCGATCAGCTGTTAGTAATGACCATGTAACGAGCTATGAAGTTTCTAGCTAAGTGGTCACAACAGAATATTATCATGAGTCACTACCCTAATAGATGTTTGCAGTTTAATATTTAATCAGGTTTCTTTATTTGCATGCTATAACTTTCCAACTTAAAGTGAATCCGTTTTAGTTTCAGGTGAAACCACGGAAACTTCAAGTGAATCCAACCGATCTTGTTTGGGAGTCGTCAGCAGTGCGCACGTTTTGTGTCCCTGTCAGGACTCGAACTGACAGGGACACAAAGGGTACGCACTACTGACGAGTCCCAAGCAGGACGAAATAGCTGTCCAGTGCTCCTCTTCGGTTATCGCAAACACTTCCATCGCATTTAAATACTATATGCGTTTGTAAATGGAAAAATGTCATACATGAAACTGCTTTTGTTTCACGATCAGTACAAAAGAGAGTGAGTTCCTTTGTTATGTCTAAGCCAGTCTGTCATTCGGAGTTTTATCTAAGTTCATCTCGAAATCACTCTCACGCTCACCGGCCTCATGCAACACCTTGGTGGTGCCTTACCTCGTTCGCCTGGGTCATAATCCCAAGCGAGAAAATATTGCTCGGAACAGGAGTAAACCCAGAATTTTCAGTCTGATAAGTTTGACTGATGGGTAATGAAACAACTGTGATGTAAACATTTTGTAAACAATAGCAGACAAAATGAAACAGATGAAGATCTTTAGAACCAAATTGTCCAGACGCGGACTCATCGATTTTAAAATCTGTGAAAATATAATTTGAGAAGAAGAAGAACGCATTATTTTCGTAAACGTTTCGTTTCCACACGGGTACTTAACTATCTCCCTGTAACACGCCCTGCCCTGGTCTCAAACCAAAAAGCTTTTTATCCCCGAAGAACCTTTCCCACCAACTTATGTTCTTCGATTTAATCACATTTGCATGCAACCTCCTTTCTGTACTATTCTTCCTTCTCAGGTCATGACTCACTCTTGCCGCATACGTCTTTGCTCAAGTTTCGTTAAATTCTTCATTGAGTCAGCGAAGATAGGTTAAATATAGCTGGACACTCTCAGCCAGCACTATGTAACTTAACTTTGCATACTTTTTGTGAACAGTTTTGATCAGACTGAAAATTCTCACACAACTTGTAATTTTGGGACTGGCTGCTCTCAGGCCAGTTTGGCTGGCCTGGAACAAATGAGATTCTGTTTCGCAATGGTCTGGTTGAGCAATACTGTGCGCCAATGAAATACTTTTTTTCCCGTTTGCCCTGACTGCTTTTCGATAGCCACTTTATCTTTCGTAAAATGTTCTTCCAGGAACCAAATGTCCCACTCCGCACACGTCTCAAAACATCGGTGCAATCAAGTGCCAGTGAAAATTTCTGTCTTCCACAACTACCGTGTTACGTTTCGTTTCGTCATACTTTATTTTACTAGGTATTTGGCATGGAGGCGGAAATTCTTTGAAGCTATGAAACAAAAGCTTGGCATTATTTACAAATCTTTTTTTCTCATATTTTGTGTTACGATACATATTTTGACTATACCTGATGACAGTTATACTACAGTGAACAGAAAGGGTCATCAGCATCGTTTATGTGATATTGTGAACATTTTCGTCTGTATCCTCCTTTGCCCATACTCTGTACATGATTTTTACTTTGGCAACAGACAACAATGAAAAGGTTATGCAGATCCATTGACCAGAGTGAAAGCATTATACTGGAATCTTGATTTTGTCTGCTATATATTAAAGAATGGTTAAACATCATTTATATACGTGAACAATTTGTATGTAGCATTTGAAATTACGTCTGTTCACACGTGCTATATCATGTGACTTCTTGATCTGGCGGCAGCCTTTCGCTTGGAGTTAACAGGCTGCTAGTCGGTGAAATCCCAATTTTCTGTAAGTGACAGCAGCATGTGCACAAACTTCACTCGATAAAAGTTGGTTAGTACTTTGATAGCACTCATGTTCTCCGGGCGAGAGGATTGGATTTCAGATATCAGACAAACATTGACTGCGCTATTGAGTAAAATACATGTGTACAGTGCTTTTCGAGTATTGTTGATGAAGATAGTTTTTTAAATGGGCAAGAAAAAGCATTGGTAGTCATTTCGTATAATCACTCAAAGATAACTGTGAGTTGAAATTGAAAATCTGAAATAATTCTTACGATTTCAGCTAATGGAATCCTTCAGGAAACCCAATGCTCACTTCTATTTAACTTAATTTCATGTTTTCACGTGGATGAACCATTTCTTTGGTAATATATTTGTGTAGTGGTATGAATGAATGAAGAAAGACATAAATGAGGACTCGATGGCAATTCTAACGTGCTAGACCACGACAAAGGCTTGAATAAGCGGGCTTTGCCTACTATGCCAACATTGTTCCCGGGATACTACGTAAGTGAGCAGATTCAATAAACACCTTGTTGATGACGTGGACCTGTTTACTGTTAGCTCAGTACACTTAACCCTGTAAACTACGAGACATTAGACGATAGACGGTCAAATCTTTGAGGTCATCAAAATAGCAACCTGGAGGTTTTCCGTTCGATCCCAACCTCCGCCACCTACCTTCCATATTTCTGTATTTCCCCAGGCAGTATTCGCTTGACTGCTGCCGCCTTCTGAAAGATAGCCGGTCATTTGTATAATCAATAAATAAGATCCTCAAAGGTTTACATTCCAAGACCTGTGGCGAAAGATTACAGTTACTGGGGCTATACTCGTCTCAATATCATCAAATCAGAGGCGATATGATCTTACTGTATCGGATTTTCCAACAGCCCAACCATCCACATAGATTTATTTTGGTTCTATCAACCAATGTTCATCTCAGAGGGCATCCACTGAAGTTGACATTCCAAAAGAGCCGTCTCGACTGCAGAAACCGTTCGTTTGCAGTCAGAGTGTGCAGCAAATGGAATTCTCTACCACCTCACGCGGTCTGTGTGCCAATATGAGTATCTTCCAAGCGTCAGCTTGATGTTCTGGCAAACGTTATGTTTCAACACCTAACTACATAATATATTCTACTATGCTCATCAAAAAACATTACATTGCTATTATACTTTCATGGACTAACTGTGCTCTTGTTAGTCGTGTTCCGAACCAAAATGTAAACACTCTATGGGATTTGATAGGCGAAGTGTTTGTAAGTTTTTTTCATAATAAAATTTTGAATTTTCATTGAATTATTTTTTATCCTTTTTCATTAATTTTTTGGATTACCCAACACCCACCTCTTACTCGTAGGGTCGCCGAAACCCAACCCGATGTAACGTTTCGACTCGTTTTGACTCGAAACTATCGACAGCTCATTGGGAGTTATTTTACGGTCAGTCATCTTGCCTGAGTTGACAATTGTACTTTGCACATTGCCTGGTATTATGAATCAATGGGATATTTTCTCTCTACACTTTTCATTGTTTAAAATTAAGTTTTTATTCATTTTATGCAAATAGCTCTTTCCACTTCTATATTAATCCTGAGTAATTCCGCTGTACGTTTCACGATTGAAGTTTATTTTATACATATCGGATGTAACAACTTTTTTATTTCGTGGGTTCGCCCCAGAATGTCATCAAAATAGATGTTTACTTCGCCATTCGAATGAATTATGTTGCGTTTTGCATCAGTCTATTGAAGTTAAGTTTAAAAGGATTTTGTATTTTTCTTCCCAGATCATGTTTTTCGGCTTTAAGTGCTCAAGGGAGCAATCCGTAGTTCAGTTTACACATTGTAGACTGACTGATTATCTTCGTTTTTCAGATATTACTCTCGATGAGGCGATGGAAAACATTGAGTGATTTCAATTTACTCACCATCATCACCATATTCCAAACAAGTGCTCAAACATAATCAAGAAAATATAATAAACTCTGGGTGCTTTCGTATTCAACATTCATTTGATCTGATTCATCATTCTTTACTTATTTTTCATTCATCTCTACAAGGGTTATTTTCTGTTATTTCGTTGAAGCGTTGTACTTGTTGAGCTCTCCTTGCAACCACTCAAAAAAATACAGGAAAGCGTGATTCATTTGATCAGAGACTTTTCAGAGCAAAGTAAATATGAGAGAAAACTCAGGTGCCTGGCTGAGATCCACTTTTCTCATCTTTATTTAGCAAACGTCTTTCCGTAGATTCATCTCAAAATGAACGAAGCAATTTGGGAGTTGGCATTTGTCAAATCACACATGTTGTCAAACGACACCCCTCCCTCCGGAAAAAACACATTATTGAAATGCACACACATGCACAACCTGCGAAACACATGGGCCATTCGGCCTCCGAAAGCATCAGTATGGTCGGGGGTGGTTGTCTAGGGTTGCGGCTGGTCACCCTTCCTTTGCACCTTGCGAAATGCTCCCATACGACTAAGCATCTAAAATAGCTGAGGAAGCCCTACTCACCGCCTTATCGTGGCGGTATTTTCCCATTAAATTGAGAGGACGAATAGGCGACATATAACCGGGTTGGTGGACCACTGGTAGTTCACCTAGGGGAGTTGGTCAAAAACCCCGATTCCAAACCAACCAAGGGGAGGCGTACAAACCAAACCCACACCAATTCGGTTGTGGCAGTGGTCACCGGCTCGATTGGGCATCAAGGTGTATTGGCCANATTGGCCACCTTGGACTTTTTACCCCGTCCAAAGGGCGCATGCTCCGATAAACTGGACACCGGCTCCCAATGAATTGCAGTTCTCACACCGCCCGCTGCCTTGCTGGTCAAGCTTTGGCTAGCCGAAGTGTGGGAAAAAACGTAGTGATAAGACTGCATTCGGTAACGTTAAATTCCATATCATTGGAGACAGACCATCTGTAGGCTTCGTCAAGGGCGTTCTGGAGATCAAATGAATCTTTTAGTTTTCTTATTGTCTTCCATATTTTGGCACCTCTGCAAACAGCAGAGTTTGTGGTTCGAGGACGTCTGGAAGATCATTTATAAAGGCAAAGAAAAGACGTGGACCTAGCACAGATTCTTGTGAGATCCCACGGGTGACATCTATTGGATCAGAATGTAAATCGGAAACACGAACTGACATGGCAAAGAAACTCCTCGATCCAGCAAAGTACGAGTCCACAGATTCCATAGTTATACGGCTTCCGTATCAGTATTTGATGATTTACCCTATCAAATGCTTTAGATAAGTCCAGGTGAATAACATCTACCCCTTTGCGTTGATCAAAAGCATGAGTATAATTATCCCGAGCCAAAATCAAGTTAGTTGCACATGAATGATTTTTTCGAAAACCCTGCTGGGCTGGGGAAGGTAAACCATTTTTATTCAGATGATCCATTACATAATCTGAAACAATAGATTCCATGACTTTGGACAGCACTGGAAGGAGAGTGACTGGTCGGTAGTTGACTGGGTCACTGCGGCATCCACCTTTGTAAATTGGTTAGTAAGTCATGGTAGGATGAGGCATTATGAAGGCGTGACGTTCTTTTTCATATGCATAATATACGCAAGGTGGTCACAATCTTTTGATAAAAATAGCTCCAGAGTAAACGAAACGTATCCGTGCATTACAATCAAACATTTAGTTTTCATATAACATAGTATTTCCCTCAGATTGCTTTGCTAATAACAGTTACGAATCAGGACTTGAAAAAAAACGGTCTTATTATTGCATAGAAACCAAGTGTGCACAGCAATTACGATTACTTCATCGGTCCATTAGGGACAATGTTTTTGGCTCCGGACATTCGTTTCTAAAAGGATCCGGATGCGTAAGATGTTTCATTCAGTCGCCTGATGTTTTACATCGGATATATACGTAGCTTTAGTGCAAGCCGATAGTTGCAGAATGTATCATTTGATGCAAAACGAGGAACCAAAATGTAACGGAAACCAGATTGCTTTTTGATAAACCCTGTATGGAAAATAGAACTTCATCCTCACTCGACAGACTAGATAACAATTAGGTAACATGGGGATCTAGGTTTCTGTTGTGATTTTGATGGCGCTTAATGATAAATGATTTCAAACAAACACCTATGCTGATCACGTCAAAACGTCAGTGTGGACTGCAGTGTACTTTCACTACGGAGTTTGTATGCCTGGTTCAACCGATAATTAATTGGGTCTTATTTATATTGTAAAAGAAGGAAACTAAAATGTGTATCTGCTTGCACAGAAACCCTCTTTTGTAAACATCTGGAAAATTCCTCGATGGAATAATAGATTGTAGACCTCTCATCCCAATTAGAAATAGTACACTCAACTAGGCACAATAAGCATTAAATCACTAAGTATCTAATTTAATAATATCATACGCCGTGACGTTTGAAGTGACGAAGATGTTTGTCTATTAATTTTTTTCCTATGTTTGTTAGCGAATTGTCTGTTTCTACTGCCCTTAGTCGTAGCCCACAAGTGTCGCACCAGTTTATTTTCAGTTAAGAGATTGTATCATTATTTTATTCAACTACTTTGATATCCACTCTTGTTTACAATCGCAGATCCCCTGCTTGAAGTGCTGTGTCAGAATCAGCTAGTAAAAAGCTGAGGATGAATCAGCATCATTGATTAGTGATCATAGGGACTCTCGGAAATAAGAATACAAGTAGTGTCCCCGGTACCGTCCTTCAACGCCGATCAAGGTTACCCTTCAAAGCTTTAAACATTCTTCTGTTATGTAATAGAGGAACTATCCCGTAGAAGACGGTAGCCAGTCGTTCGTTTGTCTTTGTGGCCTTTGCTAGATAGCATCGTCGAATAGACGAGATAGGGCACGGTCTTATGAATTTATCAACGGCCGCTCACATTTTGTCACAGTTGCTTACTCAGACGTCCACTGCTGCAGATCCTTGTATCTTTGTAGAATCAATAAAAGGGAGTAAAGACGAAAAGTAAAAATGAAAAAGAATAAAGTACCAGCCCAAAACACGTCTCGTCGCATCACTTTGACCAGATCTTGACTCAAGTTCTTCCTATTCATGGATTTCACTAACTCGGTGATCTTTCTCCCTTATTTGCAACCTGTGTGGAGAATAAGACAATGTGAATACAAAAAAGAATCAAAATGTTTGATTTTCTCACCTTTGGTATCTTCTATTTTTAGTTGACCTAGAATGAATGAGCTTGGTGAACGCTGTTTTTGAATTTATGGTGTAATGTCAACTAAATTTTGTTCCTCTATCAAAGATTTATCCACTTCTGTCTCGGAATAGTGCGAAACAAGTAAAGTTAAATAGGCTGATTAGGCGCATATGATGAACACCTGAGGGATGAGCACTGTAATCACCTCGATGAGGCCCAAAATTAGTAGGAGAAGGTGAAAACCAGATAATTGTTCCTTAATGTAACCAACATGGATACGATAGTCCACCGGTATGAAGAATTATTTTGACAGTCAGGAACAAAGCCATTCGAATTGCGTCATCATATAATCCGTTAATCTGTTTCTGTCCATTGTACGCTAAATTTTCAGCATGATAACCGTGTGATTTTTTGTTTGCGTAAAGCGAATCAAATTTCTCAGCAAATTCAGCATGTGGTGTTGAACACACTGTGTCAGAATGGTCTTCCAGTCAATGAACTACCTACTATGAAATGCGAATGTTTATTTAGTATTTCTACCCGCAATTGACTCCTAATACGACCTAGTACACTTCATGGAAGATAGCGGCAATCATAAAAACGTTTGACAAATTTGAAAACTATTTTAACTTCAAATGGGAATTCGTCGTGTATATGGCAAATGAAGCGTGAACTGAAAAGCTCGGAAGCACTGGACAGCTGTTTCAACCTGGTTGGGTCTCATAAGCAGTGCTAATCCATCGACCCGACCGGGGATCAAACCCGGGACTTCATGGGCAGGACGCAAGCGTGCTACCCACTTGTGAAGACAAAATATTTTCACCGTATACTCTTACCCCGAAGTACATTATTGTACCGGCCGTCGGTGCCTGCTTCCGGATTCACACCGTTTCGCACGGTGCTTATCTGTCCTTTACGCGTCAATCTATAACGGAGCATGTGCGCACTTTGCAAATATTGAACTGCTTATATGCACTGCATTACAGAATCGCTAACTAGTTGATTTTTAGCGTAAAACGGATTATTACATAAATCTATTGTGTACCATTTCAAACAGTTGTTACTTCAAAATAACTAACGCAAACATTCGAATCAAGATTGGATCCGAATATGTTTGAATTCCTTTGCCTTTTGCTTTATTACCGAACCATCAGTTCTGCTCCAACGAGAGTAAACAAGGAATTCTACTCCTTCAGACCCGCCTGCACTTCTAACAGGTGTCTGTGACACTCAAGTAATAAGCTAATTTAAAGCGCCTTAAACATCTTTATGTACCAGATTGCCCCTAGGCCGCTACATAATTGTCTTTATCAGAAGAATAAAAGCTGCTAGCGATCTCAGCCACGATTTATGCTTTTGTTCTAGAATATCAAAATGAAACATGGACGGAAAAGATGGTAAACATTGTGTAACACTTTCAGTTCATTAATCCAAATTCGCATCGAACCAAAGACTTCACCTGTAGAATGCAACCAAGCTCTCGACTTGACTCTCATAATGAAGCTGACCAAACTGGCTCACAAGAACTAGGACGTTTTATTTTTGTAAGTTTTTGCAAGCATCATACCTCCCTTAGATTGGNACTAGTTATCGGGGTTAAAACTGGATCAAAAATATTCCAAATAGGTTTTTTTGTGCAATCAGAATATCGCAAGATTTCATTCAATTACACAATGGGTTTTATCGAGTATAGTACGAAGGAAAAACGAGAAGTGAAAAACTGCGGAGCATTAAATAGATGTTCCGAACTGCTTCGTTATTGCTACAATAAGAGCCAGTTGTACGGTGTGTTCGAAAAACCAAATGTTTGACTTTGCCATCCAGTGTGGCTTACACATGTTCATGTGTTTTAGTGCGACGTGAAAAGGATGCACTAGAAAATAATAGAAATGGCAAATAGCAAATATTAGGCTATTCATGATTGAATTCTTTCTTCGTCGAAAGAGGTAATTTCCGGAGCGACAGTTAGAGCTATGAGAGACAGTCTCTAGCAGTGCTAGTCCATGGTGTTCTGACTGTGTCAGAGTCTCATGTGTAACGAAGCCGACAGTATGCTCTACATATGCGATACAATACATCAACTCTAAATCAGTATATTTTGAAATGATCGCTTCATGAAACTGAAAACTTCCAATCAGATGAATATTTAGTTTGCGAGATTTTGTCTTGCTTCGGCCCACAATTACAAATTACGGCTCATTTTAGAGCATTGTGTTTCTATTAGCCAATTCGATTATTCAGAGACATCTGGTACTCTCGAAGGTCCTGGGTAAAAGTTTCACTCTTTGGGAGATTGTTAATTCCTCACTAATTCAATGCTTTAAAAGCGACTGACCATCAAGAGCATCGAGAGTACCTGGTGCTGCGGAACAATCGAATGGGCTAATCAAAACATGATACTCCTAATTGATTCATCCATTTGTACACTGTGATGACCGTCGACCGTGTAACTCAGGGGTACTGATGCACAGTTCCGAAACCGAAGGTTCGCGGTTCAAGTCCTGACAGGGACACAAAAGTACACAATACTACCTAGTTCAAACAGGATAAAACAGTTGTCCATTGCTCTCTTACCATCATTGCAAATATTTTACTATTTATTTTTGAATGCTGCTATTCTTATAATTCGTCGTTTTTATTCTTGAATAACACAATGACACTTATGTCATTGTCGATCATTTAATTTATACTTCTTGTTAAGTCTAATTTTATAATGTTGGTTACAAATAAACAAATACTGTCGGGTGCAAGCAGAGGGCCATTAGCCGCGCGATGCTGAAGGACTCGGCATTCCTGATCAAGCGTTTGATAGGTTTCCACCCTGTATAATGAGGACAATCTTGAAAATAAAAATCAGATGTTACTACAAAATATGTCGACTAAAGCAAACAAATACTAAAACTAAAGAGGGCATTACATACCCCATTTAGCATGAACGAAAATACGTTTAGGAATGTAGAATTCACGTGGTCTCCAGGAATTAAAACCATACCCAACAATCTGGTCATTTGGAGCAAAAATATTCACCGTTTCACACGTTTTTTTGCACACGTAGAAATTAATTGCTCCATAGTACATCCAACAAAAACAATACTATTTTTGAAAAATAATTACTACAATATAACTTTGCAGTAATTCTCGAAAGAATAGTTCACTGTTTCCGTCTCACTTCCGTACACCGTTATTGTAGATGCCCAGTTAGCCCGTAGTAGATATATTATGTCTATCGGAATACCACGAATAAAATACTGCATCTTCCCCCTGTATTTCTGATCGCTCTTGTGTCAATCAAGTTTCTTTATTTTTTCTATCTGCTTTGAATTCTCAGTCACGTTCATCGGTAGTAGTGCAAACAAAATCAATATGGATGTTTTAATTTATTAATATAAAACACTAAAAATACATCAATGTTGAACATATTTGGTGAAAATGAGGTGTATTCTGCATCGCTTAATTCACATCATCAGTTATAGGAAATATGCAGTGGTCATATTCGAACAATCGTGTTGAAGGAAAACGGATAACCACAAACTACTGATCACTATTTTTGGACTGTGTCATTAGAAAAATTGATCGATCGTGACAACATACGGTCTATTCATCTAACCTGCAGGTCATAAGTCCAAATCACTTTTGTGTTTCTACCGGTGACAGAAAATCATTGACCATTTTGTAATCCTAACTGATGACAACCTTAAGATGATCCTTTCATTATTCTTAGTTAATAGTTATTAGAGAAGGTAAATTGCTGTCATTTGAGCTCTTCCAGATCATACACAACATATTATTCAAACGGCCGGGTTATCAAGCCTATTACTCTATCTGGGGTGGAGGAATCACCTAACAATTGATCAGACAAAATGTAGTGAAACATTGCCAGAAGATACCAGAAGATCAAAATTTGGTACAATGAGCATTAGCTGAATAGAGAGATGAAACATGAGATAGTCTTTTTAGGGAACATGTACGCTTTCGTTCGCTCAAAAATTAACTTTTCGAAAACACTGATTTAAACTGACCGCTATTCAGAATTCATCTTCATTTAAAATTTTCTGCTGATTAAATCAACCTAGACTTTGTTTGTGCTCTAATTAGCATTCTGCAGTAGTAATTATCTATCGTCCTGTTCGTTTTCTTTTGAAATCTGCGCCCACTGTGCAATCATTCCACACCGGGGTTGTTCAGAAATTCAAATTATGTTTGTTCAAATATATTTTTCATAGATAGATATTTTGCTATTTCTTGTAGCCAGACATCAACGAAGAAAGATGCGGTGTATTATCAGAGCTGCAAAAGCGTCTCGTGTTGAGTAAACTAAACTTCGTAAAACATTGGATTCCGGGTGATAGATCGCGCGAGATCCCTCAATGAGTACTAGGGAAACGGTTGCTGAAACATTTTGCTAATCACTTCCGCCCAGCAGTGTATATCCTAAACTCTTCCCATAAGCTTGACCAAATCGTTTGCACCTTATCCTTAAGTATATGCTTGAATTAGTTGGTCACACTATTTTTACACATAAAGTTGTTTGTTTTTATCTTTTTCTGTTCTCATTTTTAGAAGGGTTTATTTCACCCGTACATTGATTTCTTAATACATCAAAATCGAAATGGGGATGCATAGTGGTTAAGTTGTAAAAGAATACCCTGGCCTCCTTTTCGTTGCGTGAACCGGTGAAGTTGAATTCAGAAGGTAACGACCCACTGTAGCGATGAATAATTGATGACTAATTTTAAGCGCAACGACGCACAGGTTAAGATTTTACTTCACGTGGTGAACTGTCTGAGTCGCCATTCGCGAGACAAGTTAGAATACGAATTTGAGTCCAAAATACATGGAACTTCGCTAGAGAACACTGTTATCAAGTACACTCCAACAGCTTTTTCTAGACATCAACCACTAAACCGACGTAACAGAAGCGTTTCGGATCATTACAATACCTTGAAATTCACTGATGTTTCACTTCCAGAAGCGAAAAATATTGATCACATGACACGGAAACTGTATCCTGAAAAAAAACAGAGAAATTTGTATATGAAAGGAATAGAGGTTTTAATTTGATCAGATGATTAGTTCTTCTTGTAAATGAGGTGTGAGCTGAATTTCTAGGAAGCACTGGATAGCTGTTTTGACCTCATTTAGTATCATCAGCAGCGCAAATTCATCGGCTCAATTGGGGATGCAACCCTTGGCCTCACAGGTTCAGTACTTCCTGGCTTTTCAACTCACGTCTTACACGAAGAATTCAGCAACTGTTTTTGCCGTCGCATTGGTTAATTTATACCAGATACGCCATTTCGCCCATTGATGCATACATACACCATTTTTTACGATCAGTTCACTTTCCTAACGAATCATCAAACTTTCATCATCTAGGTTGACTTTAATCCATAAGTAAAGCAAATTAAGCTACATACTTTTCCACCACTATATTCCAAAGATGAATCCAAACAGCTATATATTTATTTCTTTAACACGATTATATAAGTATATTTTAACATGTAAGTGAAAGTACTCACTGTGTTTAGCAAATAGAAATGTGTCTTCTTGTTTTACTAACATTATAAAATCATTGTTTCTCATTTGCCCTCATCTGTGTTTGATTCTTTTTCACAAAAACCTTTAAGCACCTGGTTATCCCCTGAGTCAACTTCTATGACTCAGATTGTTTTTTGTATATCGTAAGCAAGGTATCAAATTTACCGGTAGTTTTTCTGTGCTCGTCACAAGACGCCACTCGACAGTCCTGTAAATTGCACTTCTTCCACTCATTATTCTATTTGCAGCAGTTTTAGGTCTTTGTACTATTCACGCTTTATCCCTCAAATCCACTGGCGATGCCGTTCTGTGCCGCGAAATCATATCCCACTAGTATTGGTAACCTTGCTCAAGTTCACAATTTTTTATCAGATCACGACCGGTTAATCAGAACCTCTCAGTGCTGCAAATGCACTTTTGCACATGACCCGATAGTGGTATATTCGAGTTTCGTCTATTAATTCACTTTAGTATGGATAATCTATGAGGTCTTGACATCATGGCATGCCGTGGGTTTGCTATCTAAATACCGAAGACCCCACCCACCCTGTATACACCTGTAACGCTTGGCAACCGCCCCAGTAATACTTTATCGTGAGTGCTTGTATCTCACTGGACCTTTTCGGTTCATGGCGTTTTGTTTGCTTTGTCTTGCAGGTTTAACCTCAACCCCGACCCAAGGAAGACCTGTTTCGGCGCCAATCCGTGTCCCGCATCTCTACCGCCATTCGCCGCCGTTGTTCGTCGCCCGCAAAGCCTCGTATTGTCTCCCGCTGCGAGAATACGAGCCGGGGGACATACTGTCACGCATATCCGTTCAATCTAATGCGCTGAGGGAGCCCGGAGTACGTTCGCATTACATCCCGACGTTCTTGGTTATTGATCCGACTCAAATACTCTGTTTCATCATCGTAAACTTCTTGCTGAAAAATCTGTGTGAATAAACTCGCCAGTCTTTCAAGTGGCAGCTCTGTTCTTATTGACAAAAACCTGAGCAAAATCAATGAAATGCATGCAAAAGTTCATGCAGGAAACCGGACTGCTTTTGCCTTTTGTTTGACGGACACCCGATTTTTATTAAGCTACACTCTGACACACGTTCATTGACCATTGTTACGGGAATGAAAACCCAAATGTATTGGCAAAACGGTACGGTAACACGAAACCCTCTTTTTTAAAGTCCACTCACGTTGCTGACCTTGGACAGTGTAGATCAGTAGCTGAATTTTGGGGACTTCAAACCCTGAGGTGCATAGCTTTTGTCTTAGGATACATACCAAATTAGCCCGTGCTGATGATGAGTGCCAATATATCTGTTCCGTTATGCCTATTAGCTACATCTACCGTTCTGATTTCTTCATATTTGATTAGACTAAAATCTAAGTAGTATTTTAAACTCAGCATTGTCACAGGTTTTCTCTAGAAACCCCTGGAACTATTCGAATTGTGTTTGTTTGCAGATGAAACCGGACCGAAATCAAAATATTACATATGTATTTCCCAGATTGCAGCAAAATCGTGAGAATATATCGGGTCGATCTCTTACTCCTCCTGTTATGAGGTGCTACTCACACGTGTGAGTAATTTTTACACACCAAGAAGCGGTTATTGGATTACCACGCAATCCGCGAGTCAGTTGAATGTTTTCATTTAGCAACTGTACAAGAGGGAAATAGAAGAATTAGCTGGTGATCATCGACAAAGAAACGATCACTAAAATACTAATCAGTTGTTGCAAGCGAAATGTTTCGTTCTACGCAACCTTTTTTACCCTATCTGATGCTGTTCTGTGGACAATTATTTCTCCTCTTCACTCTCTGTCTTGTGAATTTATAACACTAGCGGGGTAGCTCAGGGGACTGCCGAATACAAAATACCATATCTTCATACTTGGGGAACTGATATACATCATTTCGTAAAGCAGTAGCACTCTGATGCGTATTCCTTTTCATTGCCGGCTGGATACGTTAATCAAGACTGGACAATTTATTTCGCTCGTTGTTGGGTTTTCAAATCCTATCGAGGTTAGTTTTTTCTGGTCCGATTACTTAAAAATTAGAAATGCCATGTATCCCGGACGAGAGAAAAAGCCGCTGGTGTAATCAGCGGTTCAAACACCTTAGAGCTTCATGTTGTGATATTACTTGTGTGTGGTCGCTATTGTTCCTCCTACTCTGATTGATATCGAGTAAATACGTGTCCTCGGGATGGCCTTCCCTCAATCGGGCATAGCTGGAATGGTGTTAGGGGTCGTTTATTCCGACTATCAGGCAATGGTTTGCCCAGATTGTTCAGAATTATGCACACAATAATTTCGTACAGCAGTCGGAGCAATTCATATGTAACCTCTGTTGGTGTGTTTATTTATGCTTTGTTTGGCACGAACACCTCTGAAATGAGGACACGACAATGTTCCGTTCACCCCCGCCCCACGCCGCGATCAGAGCATCGTGCACCCGGATGAGAAACAGAAAACAAGCTAGCCATCGGTGAAATACTTCGCCAGCGAATAAATCTCACAGTTCAAACTCGTATTGTTTACCTGAGTCGTGAGAGAACGGGTTTCATGAGGGAAAATGAATAAGGATCGGATAGAGTTGATTTCATCCAATTCCCGCTCAATACGACCCAGAGAGGTGAGGAATATATTTGCTTGTGAAAACATCACATTATTTGTTTTGACTGGAGTAACATTTACCGTCTCAAATGCACTCCATTCGACCCAACTCTACTTGTGAGACAAGAGGCAAATAAACAACAATTGAGAATGCGTAACACAACTTCACGGGATTATTGATCAACAACTTGAATATTCCCATGATAGCATTGAGAAAACGATTCGGTGAGCGAACAATTGCTTTGGATATTCATGCTCTTACGTATCATGTAGTGGATAAATTCCTACGTAATGATAGCCACTGGCTCAATCTAAAGTCAATAATCGAAGGTAGAGAATACTGGATGTGTGTGTGTGTGCGTGTAGGAATGTTTAGCGTGTTAGTTGATGTGGCCTTCCCCACTTGGGTCAAGTGACACGTCATGTTCTGTCTTGGTTTTCACACCCCGCCAAGGCAATGAGAGTGCCTGTACCAGTAGTTTTTGGGCTCACAGGTTGGGGCCTAATTAGCGAATGGCGATCGCCTCGACCATAGCTAGTGTCCAAACTCGGGCTGCCCTCGATCGATTGAATGAGATGCAATAAACCACATCGAAAGCGTTCTCCGGTTTGATTTCGTGCCCGGTGTCGACTAGATGACCCACGATCGCGCTTGGGATACAGACAGTCTTTCCCTGACTTAACCATCGCTGGTGGTGCTCCTTAACGCGTTGAGACAAACACCTTACTCACACAACCTATGTTGCATGCTCCACAGACGCNGCACTTAAAAGAGTAAATTATCATGGATGAGGTCAGTTTCGGCAGGTTGTCTTTCACTTGCATTCGCATCACCGGCGATGTAGAGAGTACTGGTCTTAGTTTGGCTGCGGAGAAAATGGAATTTACAGCCGTTCTCAGTGATTGTATTAGGCGCTCTGTGTGTGAGTCCCCCTTAAATGGGATCCTTGTGAATATTTTTTTCTTGGAGACAGATGAAGTTTTCCTTCTCTGGAGTGAGCCGATGAACTTTTCCGTATAGCCATTGTCCTGCAGCGTTTGGCGAAGGTAACATAGTTCATCATCCAGTGTGTCTGTTGAACAAATCCTTCGGGCTCTGAAGGCTATATACCAAACTAGATTACGGTCATATTTCACCGGAACGAAATTATGGAAGTTAGTATATTGACCATTTCATGTTTTATTTCTGTGGATCTGTCTTCTTACTGATCCATCTTCTTCCCTGGACACGGCTACATCTAAAAAGGCCTCTATGTTGTTCATTTTAAACTCTACGGTGAACTCCAGTGATGGATGTGCTTCGTTAAGCGAATTCCGTGTCTATGGGATGCCAATTCCGCAATCGGTCACACAGAAGATATCATCCATATATCTACTGTAGTGTGCTAATCTCGGAATAGTTGGGTTCAGTGTGCTCCTGTCTAGTTTAACAACTAAGAAGTCAGATAATAACGGACCGAGTAGTGATCCCATGCCAACCCCCGATAGATGGTATCGTTAAATAGAAACTGAACGTTACGTGTGCAACGTTAATAACAGTTCCATTAGATTTGTGACAGGAATACCAATGTCTATTTTCAGCGTTTCTATTTTATCACAGATGAATTCCACTGTTTCTAGTAGGGGTATATTAGTGTACAGTGAGACGACATCCATGGAAAATATCGTCTTTTCTTTTAGATCTAGGTTATCTATTTTACCTGCATTATGTGAGAATTTTTCCGCCTATGATATGTAAGAGCATGGCTAGGACTAATGATCAACAGTTCAGTTATACCGTCGGAGGCTGATGCTGCTCGGATGCGTGAGGTGTGATGCCAGCGGGCGGCTTGCAGAGTTGGCTTGTGCCATATTGTGCATAGGCAAAATGCAAAAAAATGTTCTTATAGGCTTTCCGGTGGTCAAAAAATAGTATGAGTTCAATCCCCAGTTAGAACGGTGGAATCACACCGCTTATTAGACCCAATAGGGCTGAAATATTTATGCAATGCTTCCTGGCTTTTTAGATCAAGCATCGGTTTTTTCTATACGCCACAAACTTCGCTTTAAAATAAAGAAGAAAAACAATTTTCGTGTTCAAATGACAGTGAAAAATAGGACAATCTTGGCAGTGTTAAAGAGATGCTGATCCACACCACGTTGTTCAGAGAATGTACAGTAAACACCATGCAGTGCCTGTCTATTATTTTATTTTACTTTTTTATAGATGTGTCTGAGTTGGCTTCCTGCACTTCGTACGAGGAAAAAGATGCAGAAACAATTAGTACTAAAGAATAACCTGAGAGGAATCGTTCGGAAATTCAATCGATGACAGGCAACAGGAGATATTGCCGATTATCACTACGACTAACCGACCACTGAGGCAGTGGGATAACAACCTTTTTATTCAATAAGCACCAAATGCATAATGCATTCAAAATAGTGCACTGGGCAATCCCGTGGTCCAATCTCGCTCTGCCGAATAGACAAAATAACTGAAATGGCGAGTTGAAACCCACGATGCGCCAGTTGACTGTCTGAATCACCCTTTTATTCTACGGGAGATTTTGTGCGAAAAAGACGGCGAGTTATTCACGTTGGTCCACTTCATAATTTGATGACCAGTGTTATATGCTATAAAGATGGAAATGGCTCAATGACGCTTCTGTAAATCAATAATTATGATCATATGTGTATATTGTTCATGTGTCCTTTTTACTAGATCATTAGAAAATGAACCTATGTTCATTCTTTTAACAAACTGAATTTTGATCTCCAATGCTCTCGCACGAGTACTAAACCTCTGTCGATATCACCTGACAACTTGGCAATCGATCGCAAACTGTGAGCCTGATGAATTGATTTTCCTCATTGTACTTTTTTCCAGCTAGCACTAAATGATAGCTACGTTTACCTTAAGATGAATGAGTAAAAGACAGATTGTCGGTAAACCAAACTGATATGGTTCCGGATTAATTTCAGTAGGTAGTATTTCATTCGAGAAAATAAATTAATCGTAAGAATATCTGCCTGAAAATAAATCCTAGCAAAACTGCAATTGTGGTTTTGTTATACATGAATTTACAAAAATGGAATCATTGCTGATTTATGTAGTTTCGGTCCTGTATACTTTTCACTGTATAAGACGAGGTAGTCGATTAAAAATCAATAATCTTACAAACAAAGAGTGGGTTTTGTGAGTTCTCGTTAGCACTTTAGAATTATGATACACATGCTTTGAAAACTTTTTAAAATTTATTCGTTTTTGTAGCGATAAAAGGAAACATTTTGAATTATTCCCTACCGCCATTGGAGCTGAGTTAAAACATCTTGGAAGTAAAGAAAGAAATACCAAAAACCCTCTAAGTCTACACAGTATCTGTAAGATATGAAAATAAACAGCTCAAATACAACGAGGAATGAAGTGCAGACCAACACTCCACGCATTATATCACTTGTCTTTAAGCCGGTAAATCAGTAAACCCGACTACTTCAAGTAGAAGGAGTATCCACAGCTTTGCTTGAACTTGCCTTTTCAGAATGCAGAACAAGCATTTCTGTGAGATTCCCGTGTCCACCCATGAAAACCTCTGAATGACACTGCCAAGCGCTTTGTACGACCTTTGGCGAACATTTGTCTGTCCGCATATAAGCAAAGTACACATTCCATGAAAATCCTATGAAAAAAATAACTCATTGACCGATGCCTAATGACATGACCTTTGCCAATGATTTATTAACTCGGTTTTGAGAACAGTTGCAGTTCAAATCCCCTGCGGAGTAGTGAACTAAAGTTCACTGATTGACTTTGATACTTCACTTGGGTCACTGAAGTCCGATTCGTCTTCCTTGAAAAAGTCCCATTTCCAACAGACCCACAAATCTTGGTGAACACGATAACTTCGACACTCTTATTTTCATTCAGGTAAGTTTTCTTGGACCTCTGTACACACGCTCTTTCTTTCTGTCCAGAGACAAGGATCAGAATCCACGAAATCAAAGCCAAAAATGTAGCACTTCCAGCGATTGGGTCCTCCTTAGTGATCACACTCTACGCAATATCACATCAAAGATTGTTTTCCAGAGAACCAGAAGCTATTCTTCATCGTTCCTTCCAACTTTAATCTTGTGTTCGTTAGATATGACCGTTTCGTTAGTAGATTCGTAAACTAAGAAAAGCTTTGAATAACACGATTCATATCACCGATATATGTAATTTTTGTGGATTTACAACTCTACTCAAAAGCCCTTTCGTTGTTTTGATAGGTTTAAAGAGAATTGCTCATCACTATTTATGCATTTATTTATTTTCCACTTACTTCGATGATTCTTCAACTAAATTCAATCGGTTGCATAATTTGGCATGGCAAAACAAAATCGCACGTGAAATTCATTCAGATTCCACCTACGCTAAACATACTGACGACCATCGCTCCATTAACGAGGTCAGACTGGTCGGTACTCAGCATCAGTCAATTCGCGCACAAAGATTCGACAGTTTTGTGTTCGGCGCATGATTTCACCAACCGACTGTACATTGTATAAAAAGACGCAGCATGTTGAAAGTAATTTCGTTGGATATTTCATGATATAGCCATATTAATAACCGTTGAGACACCTATATTTTTTTATTATAATACTAGCAGATTCTCACCATAGTCATGAAAACGTAAAATAACGAGTATAATGCAAAACATGCATATGGGAAAACCGAGCTTTTTATTCCCTTTTCTTTTAGTCTGCCAAAAACTTAGTTGTTATCCAGTTAATTACAACGATGATTGTGTTGCATTTTATGTAAAATTCGGTTGAAATGATCATTTAACTTTTCCACTTTGTCCAAGCAATGGTGCACTTGATTTCCATGAAATGGGTTTCGTCACCCATTTTAAACTCTACGGTGAACTCCAGTGATGGATGTGCTTCGTTAAGCGAATTCCGTGTCTATGGGATGCCAATTCCGCAATCGGTCACACAGAAGATATCATCCATATATCTACTGTAGTGTGCTAATCTCGGAATAGTTGGGTTCAGTGTGCTCCTGTCTAGTTTAACAACTAAGAAGTCAGATAATAACGGACCGAGTAGTGATCCCATGCCAACCCCGTCCATCTGACGATAGATGGTATCGTTAAATAGAAACTGAACGTTACGTGTGCAACGTTAATAACAGTTCCATTAGATTTGTGACAGGAATACCAATGTCTATTTTCAGCGTTTCTATTTTATCACAGATCATTGCTGCCAAACATTCCCGCTTTAAGAGTTCTTTCATTGGCTATCTCCTATTGTCTCACAAATTGATTGTATCATTACAGTTATTTATTAAAAAGAGGTGAAAATAAAACGAAACAAAGGTAGGTTTTGTCATTTAGCAACAATTTCAATTTCATTCTTCCTCGTATCCAACTTCACTCGCTGATCACCAGATCTGCGTGAATCGGTCATTAGATCGGGGAAATAGATACTTCCAGCAGCACCCCAATAGTCTGTACGCGTAAGTAATGTCTGTGTTTGTATGCGTGTGTGTGTGTGTATATGTGTGTGTGTATGTGTGTGTGTGTGTGTGTGTGTGTGTGTGTGTGTGTGTGTGTGTG
>UZAN01047320.1:0-21044 GCA_900618425.1 Echinostoma caproni
GCAAAAAGATAAAACTGCTCCAATATTACGGTAATGAATTCGACTCAATAGACAGATAGGTTTAAGCACCGTAATGGCAAGATGAAGTAAGGTTTCGACATCTTCATCTGGTCTCCTGAGTCGAAGTTAAACTAGATCGAATGTGAACCAAATATCAACGAAAAAAGAGAAAGATCCGAAGTAAAAGGCCAGGTGAAAGTTCATCGTTCACTAATCATTGTTAGACGATGCATGCCTAGATTAGAGTGGAACGGTATAGAAATTCCAGTGCAGATGTACCAGCATAACCGCTCACAAATTCAGAACTCGAGTGATTTGCTCCAAGGATCTAGCGGAGGATGAATTTAGATTCATCAAATCCGCATTCCTTAATAACGGATACCCGGAGCGGTTCATCTAGAAGAGCCTCGTATAAAAGCCCACAATGCCTAAACCAAGCACGGCCAAAAAGAAAGAACCATTCTTGCAGCTCCCGTTTAAAGGAGATTCGAGTGGAGATATACTAAGAAGACGTCTGGAGAAAGCTATTACACGAACATTTCCAGCCTCAGTTCTGCACACCTCAAGGATAAGTTATCCATCCTCTCCTCGTCTATGATCACTTATTCCTTCACTTGCACATGTTCGGCAAGTTATGTAGAACGAACGATGAGACAGCTCTCCCAAAGGATCAGAGAACATAAGCCGGCTTGGCTGAGAACGGATTGCAAGAAAACAATAACCAGTGCGATTATGGGCCACCTCGCTGAGACCGGACATCAGCCAGAGAACGATGCATTCAAAGTCATCTACAAAGTACCCCAAAACAAATCAAAGCAAGTTCGGAAACGTCACTTGGCAACAGCAGAATCTGTAGCAATCAAAATCATGAACCAACAACTGTGCAAACAGAAGAAGATGGTTGCCGTACTTCAGCTGCCTTGGCCCCAACCAAACCCACGTGATGACCCGAATCATGACCTCAGTCGTATCATGATGACGCAACATGGCGTGATAAATGGCACATGAAAAAGGTCACCGAAAATTCTAGAATTGACCTTACCCNACCCCACCCCCACCCCCTCCCTTTTGCCCACTGTCCCCATTTTATCCACTCGTCCTGATTAAACTTGATAGACATTGTTGCATTTTCATACATAGCCTCTATGGTCCAGTCACATTTATTTCTACATTAGATATAAACACGCACACATAACTGTAAAGGCCTGAAGACGAAGTTACGAAAACAAGCTTGTTCGCTAGACTGTTTGGTTTTTGATATTCCTATGGGAATCTTCCGTGAAATTCAACATTTTTTACCTTTCTATATTTACCCCTTATTTGGTAAGTGCACCAGCGCCAATCAAGTTGGGTACACTTCCGTTTACATTGTACATGATGCTGAAGCGAGTTGAATTGTTTCGGCACAAATGCAGTGTAGTCCACTTAGTAATAGTGAAATCTTAACACGAAGGATTCTGAACACAGATAACTTGGCATCATTGTGACAAGACAATTGGATGGGTTCGACTGAGACCAAGAGCAAATTGTTTGGGGTAAAAATGGCAATATGAGTATAATGAGAAACTGCATTGTGTTGTGATTTCCAAGAATTCTGTTCGCATTTATGGTGCTTCATTTGAGAAGAGCTAGGTTTTAGTGAAACAGGGCTGACCTGTGCAGGTTATCCATTCGGCTGAAAAATAACCTAGACAGTAGCGTAAGAAATGTGGAGAGCTATTTTACACCTAAAGAGCCCAATGCCAGAAGTTTCAAGATTGTTGCGACGATCCATTTCACAAGTTATTATGGCACTGTGGTCCAAATAGACGAGTACCTAGTGCAACAAAAACCGACCCTATGAAAGCAATCCAGTCGCTGGGTTATCCTAATTATATATTTTTCTGTGATGTACCAAGGGCACAAATTACCTGTCAACTGTTTCGTCTAGGTTTAAAGCTGAAAGGTATGTTTATTTAAAACAGGTAAATTCGATGCACACCAGAACACAGGCTGTGTTTGTAAAATCGTGCAACTGAAGGCTTGGGCCGTGCGTAGACAACCAACATGGAGTAGGCATCGTACTAAGTGCTGGTGTGGTTCGAACACAGACCCCCACGAATCCTCTTGGCTATATCCACAATGCATTGAACTGAATAATTTAGACGATCCAGAGTGCACGGTTTCAAGTTTAAATGAGAAACGGGTACGAATTTAAAAAAAGCTTCATAACATTCAAATGCGATGGAAACGTTTGGGATAGCCAACAAAGAGCACTGGACAGCTGTTTCGTCCTGTTTGGGACTCCACCGCATTTGAATGCATTGTCTCGTGGGGAGTTAACGATCTCCCGAGGAGTGAAACCCACACCCAAGACCATCAATAGTGCCTGGTGGCTATGAACAATCGAATGGGCTAATCCAAGCTTGATAGTTTGTATTGATTTAGCCATTCGCACAAGGCGATGATCGTCGGCCGTGTAGCTCAAGAGTAAGGGTTTAAAGTCCCGACCCGACTGATTGCGGTTCGAGTCCTGACAGGGACACAAAAAGTACGCAATGCTGACGAGTCCCAAACAGGACGAAACAACTGTTCAGTGCTTTTTGTTGGTTATCACAAACATTTCCATCGCAACTGAATGCATTGTTTCGTGGGGAGTTAACGATCTCCCGAGGAGTGAAACCCACACCCAGGACCATCAATAGTGCCTGGTGCCTCTGAACAATCGAATGGGCTAATCCAAACGTCATACTCTAAAGCTTCGTAGCATGTTTTGGACCCCAACTAAATGTAAATCGGTGCGAGACACTTTCATACAGATAATGGGTAAATAAACTGTTCAGTAGACAGTGAAATTAAACAATGAAAACGAAAATGGAACGCACCGAAAGTGGATTAACCAATTGTCTCCTCGCATATTTGCATTTCTATCAAATTCATTTGGTCACTTAAACTCAGTCCTAGTAACTTCATCTATACTTGCATACACACACGGCTCACTTGGAGTAACTTTTTTAACATAACGGATGCCAACTCTATATTCAATAACACGCATTTATAACAGTCATATGGGGAAGGGTGAACACAAGATCAGGTGAGGGGAGTTCACCGATTGCCAGTCAAGTTGAAAGGAGACGAACGCCCGACATGCGATCAGTGCGCAGGAAGGTTCAAGCTAGAGTATCAATACGCCTGAATCGGTGTCAGTCGCATTCCATATATGTCTTGCTGTAAAACCCACCTCGACAGAATGGAATGTCGACTAAAGGTTACATGAGAGAGAAAAAGCAAAAGAAGTTGCACAGAGAACTACATACCCACACGAGGAGTGGTACGATAAACACAGAAAGAAAACGGCAATTTGGAGCAGAGACAATGAAGATTACGAATATTAAGGCCTGATAGTTCTGTGGCACACAAATATTAATGGTAACATTGCGAACAATCGCGTATGTGCAACGAAATTATTTGATCACCACCTTAGATAGTAAAATGTGGTGAATGGAGATCAGGCGGATTAAATTGTAAACCACCGCCAATGCCCTCCGCCTACACACACACACACACACACACACACACACATCTTATTATGCGTGCTTGCTAATCCTCTAAAATCAATTCGCGAATAATGAAGTTGTATTTGATAGTGATATAAACGTTAAGCTTCGGTTTGGTGAATCCTGAACTTGCTTGCCCTTACCAAACTAACCAAATAAGAGTACTATCAAAATTATCCTACTGAACAACAAACTGGTTGTGCGTAGAAAGTTATTGACGCACGATGGCCACCGCTCGCGAGAACAGGCCATATAACCTAATCATTTTGATGATCGAAAAGCTTGATCACGGGTGCCGTAATCAGGAGACTGGACAACCTAATGGAAAATCCGTCACGCTTCTATACATTCGGAAAGTCACATATATGGCACTTCTACGATCCCAGTTCAACGGTCCGGGAGAAAACAGAAGATTGAAAGGAAATCCGGTGACAACATTTTTTAATAATGATCATATGTACGGGAAGGACAGATGAGAGGCACAGAAGAAGAACCTGTCGGGGTAAGCTCCAAANAGGGGTCAGTGATACGATTGCCCGAAGGTGGATTAGTAACTGCAAATTGGAAGTACGGGAACAGTAATTGATCTTCTGTCGAAAACAATGAAGAAAAAGAGCAGAAGGCCCACCGCAGGTGTGGTTAGTCACTATCCCACAATTGAGTCGCTATATCACCCTCCGTTTTTCTCGTTCCGAGTTCGACTACCCTGCAAGTTTACTCATCTAACCCGCATATGAGCGGCAAGCTTTCTTTGATAAGTGGATGTCTCTGCTAGTAATATTTATAGCTTTAGTTATAGTTATTAGTACGTTGGATCAACAACCTGGCTTTCATATGGATGTCCCACACTAGTCTCCAATTGTGTTGTAGGTCTTTATACCATGTTTTATCCCTTCTGAAATAATTCAATTTAATTGTCTAATGCAATAAGAGCACCGCACTTTCCTCTCAAGTATGAACATTTCACGGGAGAGCGGTAACGCCCCAAAGGTGGCTTCCCCAGTGTTTTCATTCAGACGCATCACGTTGTCACTAGTCCATATCAACTTGGACCCACTCAAGTTTGCCTCCCTTCTTGGAACATATCCATAGTCACCGGTCGTATCTACGCCTTATGTGCAACCACGCCAGCCTGGAAACTAAAAAAATCAACTAGAAATGACTGTAAGAGGATTACAAACTGTGGTGAATTAGGTTCATGGAAATCAGAAAATCTATGCACCTTTTTCCTTTGTGTGTTAAGGCGAAATCGAATCTATACAGACGTCATAAGCTGGCCTAATCGGCAATATTTTGTGAAAACCACAAAAGCATTCCGTTGGCAGATCACGTGTCGCTTGTGTGCATGAGCATCTTGCTCTATCATGTTAACGTGAGAACCACGTTGGCTCCCAGCCTAATAAAGGTAGTATCGTTCACTTGTCCAAAGAACGATAGCTGCGTAACTTCATCCCCAACCTAATTGAACTAAAAGCGCTTGTTATAGGTGGCGGCCCAGCGGTTTAATTCGAAGTTTTTTATTAAGGTTTATGACCTGACCCCCACCACCTGACTGTGGTAGCGAGCAGTTTTGTTGCCATCCGGTTCCAAATCACGTTTTTACTATGCATTCTTTTGTGGTGCGTCGATGGACACACAATAATCTTCACTCCTACACTAGAACTGTGAAAAAATGGGGACAACTTCAACAAATTTGTGAATAACCGCTTTCGCAGTTTCCATTATTGTCTGCGAATCAAACACGCTACTTGATCGACTTCAGTAGCTAAAATTTCGCATTCTGTGCCGACATACCAAACAGAAAGACATTTGCCCATGATAGTATATCTGAAATCCGGGAAGTGAGTGAACTTTTAAAAATTGAGACCTACTCAGAACAACCAAACACAAACTAATATTTGAATTAGCAGGAATAAGGAGATTAGCACATATTCAGTTTTTACACCCAACGCACAAAGCGTTAGACTTTGGTCTTGTAACTCAAGGGTAAAGGTTTCGGCTCTCAACCAGAAAGATTCACATTCTGATTTATACTCGGTGTAAAATACAGTACGCGCTATTGATACGTCGTTAGTGGCAGGGCACATTTCGAGCACTATGTCGGCCTGCGCGCGGAATTCTGCGGCATTTAAAGTCATTGGGAAAACTTTGAGTCTGCCCTTAGTACGACTGTTTCATTTGCGTGTTTTTAGTCTTTCTGTTTGTCAATACGTTCATCTACCGGTAGTCTTAGTGCAATCTTTCGAGTCGCACCCACTATCATTAGTTGAAGGGGATTGGGAAAGTTGCCTATTTTATGCCACTACACCAAAATCGCACCGGACAATTTCATCTCTCCCGGTTTTCTACATCGACCCCATACAAACTATCCAAATGTGTAGACCTATAGGTTCACAAATGAAAAGAGAAATGAAACATAATGCAGTATGCTCCTTGGGTACAACTGCGAATTAGATTAGTGCATCGTTTCTCATGTTGTCAGAATATTAGTTTTGCACAGTCCTCTTTCATTTGGTATGTGAATGATGCGACATTCTTTTGCACGACTCATGTTCTCCTTGTCGATTCGTTCATGCCAAATGTCAGATGGCGTCCACTTTGATCAGTCATCATCATGTAGTAGTCACACGGCAAATTTCAACAGCTTGCAAAGAACCACTATCTGCACCTGACTGAATCAGACGTCTGAATCCGGTTCGCACGATTCGCCGTGTTGCATAACTTCTTCCCATTAAGCTGGCGAGATCCTTTCGGATATTTGAATCAGGAACCATTTTGTGTTAATTTGGATGTCGTATTCGGTTCATTCGAGTATGGCTCTCGCAACAACTCTGCCCAGGTCTGCAGCAATGTAGGCGAACATATGTTTTCGGTAATTCACCGAAAACATATGTTCGCCTACATTGTATTCTTAATCAATGGGCATATTTCGTAATGCTTGTCTATTTCACCTACCAAGTATTAACAGTGCTTCACTCATTCGTATGTAACAACGTGTAATCGAGTGAGACCTCATCAGTCAACCTCGTACTCTGATCTTATGACCGAGTTGTTCACCGGTCCAAAACACTTCCTCAAAGTATGAAAATGGGCTTCCAATAAAACCTAGCTGTAATCCGCGTGTATTATATCTGTCTACGCGCAATTGGGAGAATAGAAAAGCTTGTGCATAGACCCACGCGGCAGTTGATGATATTCGCAGATAATTATAAGTCTGCTTAAATTGGCCGGATCGGGTTGAATGAAACGTGATTGACAAAGTCGAGTCCGTGACAGAACGAACACGGCTAATCATTAGTGCACTAAAAAACAATTTGCGTGCATTGAAAAAAGTTGTAATCAAAAATTGTCAGATCACATTAGCCGATGATGTCAAAAAGGTGAGCAATGGTTTTCTTTATAAAAACATAAATCATCGAGGGAAGATAAACAATAAAAGGAGAACATATACAACCCGAAATATGTGAACTAATTTCATTCTAGATAATCACTGAAACCAACCTGAGTGTCCAGTTGTTTGCACTGGAAAACGGCATTTCGATCACATTCACTCCGTCCAGGATAGTCTGGATACAATACTTGGTGGATTTCCCGGTCACTAAGTACGCTTGATAGAATGGATGTGGTCTAATCCGGCCGGATTCAGAAGCCACAAAAACCTGGAGCGAGGCTCGACCGTTCCAACCGGTCAGCTTTGAATGGATTCCCCGTGGTTGAGTAGAAAGAGAGAGAGAGAGAGAGAGAGAGAGAGAGAGAGAAAATATAAGCAAAAGGTGGGTGTGGTGAAAGCGGGTAGATTTTTTCAAATAGCCCCAATCGACTCTAGCTTAAACAAATCACGGAAAAACAGAAAACAATCAGTAGCCAGTGATAAGCTTAATATTTCGTACGGTCAAATCACGTATTTTAGTCCAGAATATAGAATGGGGCAACAGTCCACAAGTACTTCAGAGCCACGTCACAATTCCTAGTCATTAGATAATGCGCGCCTTTGCTTCGACACAGAAGGGCTCTTCCGACTTCATCACAGCAATTCCAACATGAGTTGAGCGCTTTAAATAGACGTTCACAGAGCAAACTCCACCTAGGGAAAAAGTGACCATTAATCGGCAAAATGCTTCCCAGTATGAGGCTAAATATGGTTTGCCAAACAATGAAACTTACCTACTTGTTCCACCAACATTCGGATGAATATACATTCCGGAGCGGGATCGAGTTCGTTCGGTATTAGCGTTTGATAATGCATGACGAAAAGCAACACAGATCCGGCAGCAAACGTTTGCGCTTTCCACAGTCAGAGCAATCAGTGCAAACCGTAGTCTAGTAATCAATTTTAATAACGATTCAAACGGCAGAAGCAGAAGCCTAGTGCGCCCTGTTCAGGATCGATCGTGGACTATTAGTTGCCATGAATATTAATTGCGATCATGATTTCAACTTTATCCGCAAGCACACGAATATAAGCAAAAATCATGTGCAGACACATCGACCTTGTGTGTAAACATACATTCGGGAGTCATTCTCGTCTCACACCCGAGTACGACACAAAAAAACGAACGGAAAACCCGCTATCTAACGCAAAAACAAGCAATCTACACTCACGCACTTGGTATTTAATAGTTCAGAATCATGTTAAATAAAGAGAATCGAGCGGTTCCCCACTAAGATGAGCAGATACCGGTTTTCGGCTTCAAGCACATAATGCAACGAACCGGTAGTTTGGTTACTTAAGAATGTTACCGCTATCGGAGAGAAGAACAAGTCAGACTATGGGCGTAGTGTTTATGAGATATCTTAATCTGTGTGTGTGTTATTCATTACATCCCGATATGAATCCTGTTAAGATTAAGATTGGCAATCCTATAAGTATAGCCAAACGAATACAACTGCTTACCTGTACAGCCGGATAACCAGAACCAGTACGATCTTTCACTGCTCCACGACTTCCCTCCGTCTGGTAACGAGCACGATGCTGGGTTTCTGGTTGATTCACCACTCGAATATGGCAACGATTTATGGTCGAATAGTCCACGAATGCCTGATGAGGAGATGGGGGTGATAAGAAGGATTTGGTGGGGGGCGTATTGGCTGTTCTACAAGTTGAAACAGCTGAATTTCCTTGTCGTCGAGCTACTGGATTTGTGGTTGATGTAAACTTTCTCGTGGGAGTACGAGCACCCGGATGCGAACGGTTTGAATCGGCCAATTGGACTGAAGTATAAGTGGATCGAGTGGAATCGGGACAGATGACGATCGGGGCCATACCGCACGACGATGCAGTGCTTCGAGGGAGGGAAGCATGCGGATAGTATGATGCAATGTTACGATATGCGGCTAGTGAGAGGAATGGGAGAAAAGAAAAAGCGAAATAAGAAAGATGATCACCTGTAAACTGGGAACAATCTTTTTAATTTTGAAATGTTTATGTTAAGTTAAAGGTACCGGATGGTGCGAATTGTTCATCTATATACGTGTGCTCACTCTTTGGAAGCTTCTTTCTTACTGTTTGATATACATTTTTATTTGTTTGTTGGTTCTCATCGTAAACGTCTCAGTCAGGAGTCGACATGAGGATTTCGGTAAGCAGAGAGTACACACTGTTAGTTATTCTCGACAAGAGCACAGCAGCCGTTCAAAACTGCTTTGAATGGCACAACAGTTAGCAAGTAATAGGAAATCCACTTCCTGGCAAGTATCAATAGAAGACATATGTTTTGAAGTAGGACTGAACTAACACTGTTCAGAATCGTGCGGTGGGTTGTGCATACATGATTAATGATCGAGCGATTACAATCCTGTTTCTCTACCTATCGCACACGATTTATTTACGCTTGTTGGTTTTCAACACTACGTCGTTACTGACTTGTTTACAGCTTCGACTGACTACCACGTTATTATTAATATGACAGGGAATAAATGAACTTCGAAGGATTGAAGACCAAACGAGAAAAAAACCATGCGCGTGACGTGGCGTCGGCGAGTTCGCATTGAAACAGTGCAACAGTGAAATTAATTGGTTTCAGATCACTGTTATTTTCGATCACCACGCGACCTCAGGTCCTGACCACTATTATACACTACAATATTCGTGTACTACAGCATTTGCTCAGAAGTCCTATGCACAAGGACGCCATTCAGATTTCACGTTATTCTTCAAATCATCAAATCAATGTGTCAGAGCTTTACCAACACGCAACAATGGTAGCTGCAAACGACAAGATCAGGCTCGTATCGAGGATGAAAGTGACGATGTCTGCAGTGATCGATTCAACTCTTTCCTTGAAGAGAACATGAGGTGCAGTTATGAAAAACCTTTAATGGATGCAACAGAATATGATTTCGAGATGAAAGCATATCGCGGAATGTCAGTTTTGTTTACTACGCAAGGGGGACGACGTTGGCCTAATTCATCAGACCTTCGGTTGAAGTGACAGAGTGAAAGTGTCCGGATAACGCGGAAGCAGGGTGGTGCACACGATGCAAAACATAGGAACACTATTGACAGGCGAGATGAGTGGCGTAATGACGTGGGTCAGATGTGGAACCGATTCTAAACTAAAGGTATACGTGAACACATGATAAAAACCAGGGCCCTGAAATTTACGCAGTGCCGTCAGATAAGTGATACATGAATGCGGTAACAGATTGAATCAAATTCACTATTTGGCAAAGTTTATACACTTATGTACGAACGCGCGCGTGCATACGCACGGCTAGACGTGGAATGAAGTTAATAACTATTTCCGCGATAGTGAAGATGGAGGAAGCGGAAAACATTCAGTATAACAAACCAACCACCAAACGCCAGCTGAGTAACACGAACCCACACCTAAACACAATTGCTCCATCCGTTCGCGACAACAAACTGTTCAGAACTGGAGATGATCATGATGATATGGCGACATAAAGGATCGAATATGGTAATGCGTGGCATTCGATGCCAGGCACAATTATGACTCAATCTAGTCATGGTAATTCACTCATATTGGGTTTACGATACAGAAAGCAACTAAAAGAATGTGAAAAGTGACACGGATTTGCTAATCCTAGACAGTTTTTTTCAGGAGGGAGGAGCAATAATGTTGTCGGAGTTATGCATCTGAATGAACATTCTGTGGGATTTGGGAAAAGCAGAAAGCTAGCGTGAGGAATGGCAGTCTGTCAGAGATGGACTCCTCGGCTGTAATCTAATCAAATCTCATAAAACCTGGTGTGTGCGTGTGTGTGTGTGTATGGGTATGTGTATGTATGTGTTCGTGCGTTCGCGGAAACCTGCAGAAACTTCTGTGTACCTCCGGTAGCTGTAAAAGGTAATAGATCGGAAGATCTATCGGGTCAGTGAAGAACGCAATACTCAATTAAAGGATGAATGTAGTCCACACAGTCATGAACTCCGTATTTAAGTTCCTTGATTATGGGTTTTTTAGTGAGACTAATTGAAAAGTGTGGAAACGATACCAAGATGGAAACGTTAAGGGGAACATCATAGCACAATACAAAGAACAAAAATGATACGAGAATGGCACGAACCACGACAAATCTTGATGCCTTCAGTCTTAGATGGAAAAGGCAAAGTGGCCTCGTGCTTAACAACTGAATCCAAATACACAAAATTGTTACGATCAGCAGTGACCGATCCGATTCACTTGTAATGTTCAAAGGGTTGAAACCTGAGAGGTAAAGCACAAAATTCCTGATTGCAAAACTGGACAAAACTTTGCGCAAATTTCTTCCGTCAAGAGTAGTGTGTACTGCTTCGTTTTGGTTAACCCTAGTGAATGAAGCAAAGGTGATTTTGTGCGAGGAGAAAACGCAATGCTGTAGCATAGCATACCTGTTTGTTGGTAACATAGTTCGAATCCGGTGAACGAAGAGAAATCATACATTGACATGAGAACTGTAAATATTACACGGTCTGGACAAAACGAGACGAGAAAGAAAGCGGAGATGTCTTGTGGAGTGCAAACGCTGCGAATGTGTAAACCACAGAAAAGCGTAAACATTGTGCTGGTGAGCTATTCATCTGAGCTTTTCTACATTCGCACAGCTGATCAAGATGCAGAGACGGAGGGGGAACTAAAAACAAACATCAGTCAGCACCGGTAAGCTCGATTGTGAGAAAAGGTTATTAGTTAGTACAGGTGGGTATGGGCGAGTGAATTGCACGGAATAGTATCATTTAACACCTGTGCTTAAAGCACACTTGAACAGACAAACACTACCGTTTTAGGGTGCTACAAGATCAACACAAATACAGACACAGACCACAAACATGCTGAGAGACATACAATTTCGACCAACTACCCGATCTCTTCGGCCCATGCGCAAACAGAGACACAGAAAGAAACAACCGTTCGAGTAATTCCGTACACCAACTGAACGCACGGCAGCACGAAGAATATTTAAAAACACGGTTTGAGCACGTAACTGATGGCCTCAGATATCGACAGTTTGTCACCAGGTATACGGTCGTGTCATACACCAAATTCTGTGTGAACGCAATTATATCGACAGCTTAATGAAACTGAGAGCTACGAATTGGCAAGATAATTGAAATCACATACTGGTTCCCGGGAATGTGGAGCTTAAGCTCGGTAGCAGGTGATCAATATCAGGATATTCCTACCGCCTCTCTATTGCTACTTACTGACCGCCAAAACCACTACGACACATACACACTCGCATATCTCACAGTTTTATTATGGGTCGTTGACTTTCATTAGGCTGTGGTGTGCGTGCCCTGAGTAGACTGTTCGATTGCACGGTTTATTTGTGCCGAAGTGCCAATAGAGCTTTACAATTGGCGATTTTGTCACTGCCGAAACTTTCACACTGAAGGAATTTGGTTTGCCTGACGTGGATAGTTCTTTGCATTTCGAGGTAATATCGGGTATTTGTTCACACTAATTTATTCAATAACGAGGAGAAAAGATAGCACAAAGTGTAGTCCGGTTGATGAATTACGAGGCCAACTGGGCAACGTATGACCGCCTTTGGGCTCATCTGGTGGTTGTTGATAAATAACGCAACGGAACTGGATAAGAAGCATCAATCGGGGTCGAACTTCATTCTAAACATTCGGAAACACGCTTGTTTCGTTCATACATGATAGGTGCTACGTGACTAGTATTTTCAAGCACTCCAGTGACTAGCATTCTCATTTATGACAAAACTCGTGTCGAACAATTTTGACTAAATATTGATCGGTATTTATAATAATTTAACAGTGTACGCAAAAAAAGGTGTATGGAGAGAGAGAGAAGGAGGGAAGAAATGCGATAAAGAAGCACCCTTACAGAAAGTAGAAACCCAGTGAAGTAAAACCCTGGACAGTGAGGATTCTAACCCTTTAAATAGTGACAAACTGACGACAAGACTGCAACTTGACATGGTGTGATGACTCGTGCACCTCTTTGACCGAAAAATGGTAAAACATCTGGGCAATGCTAAGCCCCGTGATAGCTGGGATTTCTACCACTGATCAAGAATATAGTTCCTTCGGCTATTAGTTTTCTACATTACGAGAAAATAAATGCATCTTACTGCGTTTAGATGGTGAAACCCAAAGGGTCGAACACATCGACCCGAATGAAGTGGTTTCGAACACTGTCCTTCTTAAACAGAAATGTGATTTCATTCAGCTAGGTTGTACTGAAACATTACACTGGAAGTGAAACACGCCCTAATTACAGTAAATACCTTCGGGGAATTTATTGCACATCATGGTCCATTGTACAGCTCCAAACAGGAACCAGAAAACCTGGCCTTGGGACTGAGAAACGCGACGGCAGAGCTGTCCAACATTAGGGAAGAGTGGGAATGACGAGGGTTTGCATGTAAGTTCTAACAAAACGATGATAAATAAACAGAGTGAAGAGGAAGGTCTGTACAGTGCATTTAAAAAATTTCCATGTCTCAAAAGGGCGTTGTAAGGAAAAGGAATGAGTCGTGTGTGCGCATTTTATTATCGCATTAAGCTCTCAAAAGGTGGCTTCTGGTGTTGCATTCAGGTTCAGCAATAATGCTGAACTCTCTCGAAATCTGCCAGTACGAACAACTTCCAGTGATTTCCTCAGCAAACCCATTCAAAAAGAAATTGGCACTGAAACCTGTATTCAGTGGTGCTTGATATGGTGAAGTCCAGCCACATTGTGTACACCCTTCAATCACTATAAGCGGAAGACCAGAAACGGGCCAACCGTGCGGCATGATCCTGTTAGCGATCCCAATTTCCGGTGCTGATGGGTGCGCTGGAATTACTTACGGAACTTGCAAGGTTTCTGGTTGGTTTAAACCATTTTTCCCTTGAATGGGTGAGAATTTCGAGGAGGAATCATTTTTCGTAGCGCCTCCTATATTGATAAGACTGTATAAATCGTTACGCAGCACATCCCAGGACCTTTAGCTGTTAGTCACGCGTTGCGAGAGGAAGGATCTTGTTATGATTAACTTTCATTCGGGGTTTTTTTATTTAGAATGAGACCAATCAATTAATTAGCAATTTTTTCTCCGGTATTCGGAGCCTCATTTCTTATGCAACTTTTTGGTTCCATTGCACGATCTGCCTTGAACTTTACAGGAGAAAGGCTTCATTTCTGGGCTCCTGGAATCTCCTGGAATCTATTGTGTCCCTTTACTACAGTTATCGTGCACAAGAGTGATCAGTGCGCAGCAAAAAAACGTATCTTGGAACAGGTTGTCTATCTTCAGAGTCCGACAATCAAGTACTTACAGGGCTAGTTATCTTTACACCGTCCGAGAAGTACAGATCGGGTCAAACATTCAGATGAAAGATTCTCTGTATTTAGACAAGCAGGCTTTGCGGCAACTGAATTCTACAGAAGGTCTCCGTTTACTATTTTAGTTCCATTTGGCTCTGGAACGAATGCTGACTTTTCAGGATACGTTAAATCGTAGTTCATCTGGTTTACCCCTATTGCGTGCAAGAAAACTCCTTTGGATAGTGTGCTGGATTTTCGCAGTTTTATAATCTAACCACCGTACAATACCTGCCCTGTCACATGATTACCAAGATGATGACTGTCATGAAGACTTTGTATGGATCACTTTTCAGCACACAATCGTGTGATGAACAACTGAAGGGGTATGGCCCCGTAGTCATGCTCTCCTGTGGAAATCCGGCAGTTTAAACACTAGACCCTAGAGAGGCGAACCAAATAGGAGGGAGGGGCAGCAGAAAAGACGTGGTAAAGAATATACAAATACACAATTTTCAGGAAGGCGGAAATGGCTAATCATAGGGTTGCCGTTCAACACACAATGGGGAAAGTTAAGCGGTGGTGGGATTCGAACACACATCTCCGGGGTGATAATTTGGTGACGTTACCACCGGGCCACAACCGCCCAAGAAAGGGATGGTCCGAAGACCTTCCCACTGGCAAAAACTATGCGCCCGAGCGAGCCCGATTAGGGATCGTCGCAGGCAAGGACGAGCCTCCACCTGGAGTCAGGGTATCCGTGATCACCCTGATCCCGGTGCCAGGTAAGTTTGTATAGTGGTGGTTAAGTGGTTTAAACCGGTCATTGGTGTGAATCGGGTTTTAAAGTTAGAGTCCTGTCACGGCCACACAACTCTGGCGGCAGGCAGTGAGATCTTATATGGTTTGCGACTCTACTTTCCAGAGCTAAGGAGTGTCCAGAGAGGGAATTGTAGGTCCTAGTGATTATGGGGTTTACCTTATCTACTGTTCATCACATACTGGTGTAAGAGAATAACATTGAATTCACTGAATGATACCTTAAGTCCCGAATTCAAAGAAGACTTTTATGTACAAAAAGACATATAAATTTCGGATGACGTAACTTCGCCGGTCCGACATCTCAGCGAACAATCGGAAATGTCGATACTGACTAACAAAGGTGTAACCTGCCCACCCGCATGCCTGCGATTCTTCATCGAGGCCAAACAACTAGAAATAAGAGTTCAGCGGACTACAAATAACTCGAGGGATGTTCCGGAATGTTTACTCCAAATACACAGTGACAAGAGCAAGGATGAGGTGGACACACGATTAGTTGAGTTGAAAAACTCAAGTAAGACGAAGAATACGTAAAATGCATCACAGCTCCAAATCCCAGCGAATTCTTCGCAGCAGATAATCAACAAACCAAGAGCAAATTGGTATGTGGAATGGGAAAAACATGGCATGGTAGTAAAAATTTGTGTGCGAAACAAGAGACCCGAAACCATGAGTGGATTTGACTCATCCAACAGGCAATCACGAGGCGAGAACATGTTTGCCAATTAGCCAAAATTCAACTTCCCGAAAATCAAACAACCCAGGTGTGCGACTGCACCGCTTCATATCCCTTTCGAGATTTTTGACACCTGTATTGCATCACAGCTCCTGCATACTTCATTAAATGTGGTACATATGGAAACATACTGTATAATAAAGACTTACAAGATGCGCATTTCCGTCGTACGCAGGGATTTACTCCGATTGTCGGACCACTCATAAAGGGATTGACGAGACCCGCACACCGATTGCTTCGTTTACGCGCATTAGTGGAGCACTGAACCAAGGAGGCACGAAACCCCGCTCCGGTAGTACGTGTCGCAGACAAAAGAGCCAAACGATTTGTATGCCAGGATGAGACAGTTGGACTCAGCAACGAATGACGCGATTGTGATTCGGCAGTTCGTTGGTCACGTGCTTGAGTGTTACTATTCGGACGACGCACCAAAACAGAGGCGTTGGAACTGACTTCACTCAACGGACCGGGACATTCACGGACAGAACATTCAACCCGTGCCACAGAAGTCGTATTTCGAGAATAGAGTGGTGCAAACCGAACCCCTTTGGTGACAACCAACTGGCCATCGGAATTCAGTCTGTGTACACATAGTGAATCGGACATGAAAAATCAAAAACCAGGAGAGAAAATGAACAGCAAAACCACTTGTAAATATTTACTATGGACAAAAATCATTTCGTGGCTGTCCAGTGCTTCCTAGTTTTTCAGTTCACGCTTCATTTGCCATATTATACACGACGAATTCCTATTTGAAATTTAATCAAATCCTCCATTACTCACATGAAATATATATATATATATATGCAAGATTCGTTCTAACTAGATGAGTCTTCGAAACCCTAAGATGATGGAAATAGTGATATCGAGGCAGCTTACTGTGGTGTAGTTTGCGCAGAAAGCCCTTGTGTCTCATTCACAGGCGTCAACAGGGATGGAGCCTCTTCATCCTGACTGATTGTGCTGATTGGCAGACTTGACTCTTCGGTGCTCGAGAAAGCAACATTTACATTATACGGATCCATATGCGATGCTGTGGAACATGAGTCACTAGTTGATGTGGCTCCTTGACAGGACGAAGCTTCAGCAGCGATTCCCATTGAGAGCGGTAACAATTCAGATGGGCATGGCTCATCTACCAGTGTAACAGTTGTGCCGGATGGAGTGCATTGATTTGTGGCCATATGCGATTCCAGTTGAATAGAACTTCGTGGAGCCAAGTACTACAGAAAGTCACCAAAGTGTTACCGTTTAATGGTTATATAAGATTACGAGGAGCTTGGTTAGATAATCTGATGAACATGCTGATTCTGAAACAAGAACAACGTAGAAGTGTAACTAACACGTATTTACTCGATACAAAGCTGGTCGAAATAACACGGCGGGTAAAAAGAAAACAAATATCATCGAGGCACCTGATACGTGAAAACTTGGTACCACATTAAGGGTATTTTTATAAGTAGCTACATTTTTAAATACGTAAATCCTACAATTGTATAAACATGAGTACAATTCCATTTTAAAATGTAGACTTACAGAAAAAGGTGAAAGGTGATTCAGTTGGCAGTGGGATTCACGCGGTGAAGAAGTGGAAGACATTTTCCTCTCTAAAGGTAACTCATGTATGGTGGAGTCATGTGCTAAAGAAATGGAACATGATGAATCCTCATCCACAATGAAATTGCTTGGGAGTATGTCTTGTAGCAAGACTGGAGAACATGACGTGAAACTTTCTCTTTCATCAGTAGGCGCAGCATTTGAAACCATTCGACTGTCCATGGGCGTAACAGGTGATTCGTCCAGTTGCAAATTACCGTAGCGTCGAATCACCGATGACTGAGTGTCTTCGTTATCCTTTTTAGAAAATGGCAAAATATGGATGATTCAATAAAGTGAAGATAATGAAAACGTAATCATGCACGCTTTAGGAATGATGCGCCTCATAAACGGATTTCAGGAACATTAAAACATCGGTCAAACACTGTCAATTAGCTTGATGTCAAAAGGTGATTGGCATTATAAACTAACTGAGATCGTCAGAAGATATGCAACTTTTTTCCCGGCATTGATAACAAAACTCTGTTTACAAAACCGAAAATTTACTCCTTTAATTCACCAATGAAAACTGTGATAGATTAGAAACTGACTGAATTGCAGGAACAAATTAATGAGAATTGAGTTCGATAACAGTAACTGGCAGTAGGATGATATGATACGATATGTCTCTAAAAACCTCAGTAGCGAGTGGGTGTCTAGGGTTGCGGTTGGTCACCCTTCCCTTGCACCTCGCGAAATGCTCCCATACAACCAAGCGTCTCAAATAGCCTCTGCTGAGGAAGCCCTACTCACTGCCTTCTCGGGACGGAGGTGTTTTCCCACCAAAGCGAGGAGCCGAAAAGCCGACATCCGGGGCTATAACCGGGTTGGTGGACCACCGATAGTTCACTTAGGGAAGTTGGCCAAAAACCCTGATTCCAAACCAACCAAGAGGCGTACGAACCACAACTACACCTTTTTTCTTTTTCATAAAGATTATCGTACCATGATTTGCTTGGCACAGTCTGTCCTCAGAGAAGTGTGAAATACAATAAGTAGGATGCTATAACTATATTTTCGGTTTGGAACTGATCCGCTAAAACCAATTGCCTGTATGCAAATGACGTCGAAAACAGTGATGCTCGTGCATTTTCTCAGTCTCTTTGCAACTTCATTTTACCATAAGTCTCCATTTTAACTTTGACGCTGCTTTCAACATCCCAATCTCACATCTACTTTTTCATCCAAATGGACATTCAAAACACAGTAACTAAAACCGCCGGATGAAAGCGCATGCTGACCGCATAAACTGAAACTAAAACACAACTGATGAGATTACTACGAAATGGTTGAATTCAACACAATGTGATCGCCATGCTTACTGGTTTTACGGTTCAGTTCATTACCCACCTTCACTGTACATCTCTCTCTCATAACAAAGAGGTTTACTCCCTGTATTTCGTATCATAACATCGCATTAACCATTAACAATTACTGCGATTGGGTGGTTCTGGTTGAAACTCACAGGTGAAACAAATAGACCACCGTCCAATCCAGGGCAGTTGTTTTCAAAAAACTTATTCCCAGATGTCATCGTTGACTCATGATCATAAAAAGAGGAAGGCATCGGGCTTTGTGAGCAAGAACGAGAGCTTGACACAGTTGTGCAAGAATCCAAAGAACTACTTGAATCAATAGAAAAGCGCTTATGGGTAGTATGAATAGAATGATGTGCTGGTGTTATTGTAGGCATTGTGGATCTGAATCCTTGCATTTCATCCAAAGGTTGCACTTGATGGCAAGAGGTTGACTGCATCAAATTTGGACAAAATTGTTCACTAGGAAGTGGTATTGACACTTCTGATGAACCACTTTCCAGCAGGCTCCTAAGAGTTGGAAGTACCTCAGTCGTCCTATCATTGTTTTCAATTGGGTCCTCATCATTTTCCGCCAGAAGTGTTGAACATGAGTTACATGGAGTAAGCTTTTGCCTTTTTGATGCGGCAGAGTCCGTCAGAGGTTCCTTCGCGTCCGGGGCTGCAACAGGAACGTCTGAAATAATTTGATTTCATACAAGTTACCTGTGTTACATTCGCCACAAAATACGGTGTTGGCTGGATCTAAAGACAGAACATTGGACTGGAGTAAGACGCGCATTGTGTTGTCAAAAAGAGAATCATTCTCCTGTGCACCGAGTGCTAAAAGAAGGAGGACAAGAATGATGATTTAACATTGGGCTTACCGTCACCTCCAGGATCTATAATTGAGCGACTTATAGAATGAGAACCCGCATCTTTCTCTGAGCATTGCTCGGTCGAAAATGAGTAATTCTTCGTCAATTGACTGGTTGATGGTGGGCTCAACATCGATGCAGATTGTAAAGATTCACGAGATGTATTCCGACTTTGGTGCATGACATTACTGTAGACTATATCATAGCATCCAACTTCTGCACGATCAGAAACGGATGAAACCGGTAGGTTAATAAAACCAAGTGGAGAACTACTTCTCCGCATAGGCACAAGCATTGAATCTGCGTTAACGGCATACTGGTGCATAGGCTCCGGTAAGCTTGGGATAATATTTTCTTCCGAACAAGAGTTAGAGCAATAAGCTGGAGTATGTGAAGTGTTATTCATCAGCATGTTGACTTCCGTAAATCCTAGCGATGAAAATTAAGAAAATCTTTGTTTAAGGTTAGCATACAATAAATAAACTACGTCAATCAAAACTAGCGAACGTTACTCGACTAGTGTCTGGTTAATAAGCGTTGGTTCAACAGGGATCATAAAACGATCATCTGAAAATCAAAATAAGCAGTAGTTAACATTGCTATTATGACTTGAATACGTGGCAGTGACTGCTGTTATTAGTTAAGTTAGAACGAAACCTTGACAATTTTTCGGTGAGAGTTTGTTGAACGCTCTCGTCATTGTTGGCTGTGTAATCAACAGGGTTTAGCTATTTCCTCATGAAATGGATTAAGCAATATGAGAGGGAGCGGTCGAAAAAGAATGTGGCCGGGAACTTTAGTGCCTGTATGTAGATTGCTCGTGTAAATGTTTACCTGAAGTGGAAGAAGTCAGAGAGAATCCGCATCTAGTTTGCAAAGTATTTTCACTCAATAAAGAAAGTACCAGCAACATTTTTATGGTCAACGTAACTGTCGAATTGACGGTAGTTGGTCCAGCAGCAAATAACGGAAGAATTTGGATTATTAGCTTTAGCTGTAGCTGTTCAGTTCAGTGTACACATCCATCACGAAGAGACTGCACCTTGACGTGGTGTGATGGCTTGCGTGCCTCCATAACCGTATGAGCTATACAGGATAACTCCTCACAGCCGCAGATCCAATCATGCCTGAAAGGTCAATGGGTAGAGGCCAGACGAAGATCAGTCTCACAAAGCCAGCTGCTTGGGCACCTGGCCTCTTTCATCTATTCACTCCCGCCCCTGGAGAGGCCACTCCAGTAAATAAACATCGTGAGGGGCAGTTACCGGTCAAAAAACCCCGCTAGATTGATGTAGGAGCGGGGTACCTGGGGATTCCTCTCGACTGTGGGAGAAATCTTCGCACTTCATTGGACAGCTACCGCCCGCTCAAGCTGGGTAGCCCCCAGCCAATAAGGTGCTGTCCCGTCCACGTTCCGCTTGTCACATTGGGTGCATGAGGCTAAGGGCTGATCCTGAAAAGCG
>UZAN01047321.1:1610-15491 GCA_900618425.1 Echinostoma caproni
ATTATGAACACTGGGTGCATCACGTAATGGTTTCGTTGATTGTCGATGGAATAACACAGGAGTGAGTATCCGCGTTTGTGGCAGCACACAAATCATCACTTTGCTCACAGATTTTTCGAGCCTCAGAAAACGTGCTATCTTTCCTTTCCAACATCTTACGTTGTAATGAGATGTTGTTGATTCCAGTAATGAGACGATCACAAAGTTGTTCTTCCAATCGATCACCATAGTTGCATTTTGACGCCTGTTTATTCAACTGAAGGATGAATTCGCGGCGCGGCATGTTGGCAGCTCTGATCATTGAGTTGAATTTGGCCGGTTCATTGGCCTGGAAATCCACTGGGAGAATGTGGTCCAGCAATAGGGATTTCAACTTCTCGAACGGTTATTCGGCAGGGACATTCGGGAACGCTGAATTCTTCACCAGTGAATACAGCTCACTCTTTCAATTCACAGATGAGAGAGATAGAGTTTTAACCTGCTTCCCCGCTCCCGCCTTCCTCCAAAAAGAAAACGATTGGCGTACTAATTATCCACACATCTCGGATCAAGTGATATTTTTCAGTGTAGTGAGTGGTATGAGACATGATGAGATCGGGAAATTACGACTTTGTCAGGGTACCTGAAATCTATCGGAAACATTCTCCCATCTAATCGATCTGATTGGATAAACAATCTTGATTTCGGAATACCACGACAGTGAGGTTTCCTAACGTGCTGGATTTGTGAACCTTGCTAAAAGGGAATCGTAATGTCATGACTAACTTCGAAGGTTTTTGAGAAAACCACATATTCTTATTAATTTAAAGCTGACCAACTGACCGGAACACAAAACCCATTTTTTGATGGACAATAAAAGCAAGTTTCGATTGCGTTTTGTCAGGATATCACACAATAGTTAAGCACTGATAAAGCATGTACGAAAGATGCTGACTAAATGATCCTGGAATCTTTTGTCAGATATATTTATTGCACTTTTTAGGAACAAATAAGCGAGTATTATAGTCAAGACAATTTTGTATTCTGAGGACATAGTAGATTGTGGATCGAGAGGACTCGAGGGGACAAACCTCCTGGTCGAGAGAGACCGCAAATATTGCTCTGATAGTCAGAAATTTGAACCCTGTGTTGCTGAGGGGCATGATAAATATTTGATGATACAAAGGAGATTGGACTGTAGCCACAGCTTAGAGAATCTCAGATGAAAACTGTTTTAATTTATCTAACTCGTCCGTTCTGTTCTGTTCTAATGCAGTCTTTCTTCACATGTCGAATACGGTCGTGCAGTGAGCAGCTGGGGCATGAACTGAACTGCTGAGCGGTACTGGACAGCCGTTTCGAACTTTTTGAATCTCATCAGCAGTGAGCAAATTCATCGCCCCTGATGAGGGCGGAACCCGGGACCTCAAATGTAGAGAACGCAAACATACTATCCATTCGGTCACCGGGAGGCTGATCAGACCGTTTTTCCTTTTGCATAGCACAAACCATCTTTATGAATCTAATGCAAGCATCACAGCTTATACATCTCAGTGCTAGCTTCCTGAGGGTTATGACTCGATTGCAACCATTTCAACCGGGTTTCCAGTAGGGTAGACTACTTTCCACTGCTGATGAGGCTCAGCCAGATAGAAACAGCCATCCAATACTTTTCAGTCCACGCTTCATTTGTTCTCTACATGACTAAATTCAATATATGATTGAACGAAATCCTCCATTTCTGCTATATATACATTTTATTATTTTTTTCTGAACTGAATATTACGCAACTAATTTTCAGGAATGAGGAATTCGACAATCAAAGGACTTCAAATGGGAATTCGGCGTGTATGTAGCCAATGAAGCGTGAACTGAAAAGCTCGGAAGCACTGGACAGCTGTTTCGACCTGGTTGGGTCTCATCAGCAGTGTGAATCCATCGACCCGACTGGTCCGTGGCCCGTAACAAACTTTCAAAGATGGGTTGTGCTATATTGTGTAAATGAAAAATGAAAAACGGTCTGATCAGCTGCTCGGTGGCGTAGTGGGTAGCACGCTTGCGTTCTGCTCATGAAGTCCCGGGTTCGGTCCCCAGTCGGGTAGATGGATTCGCGCACTGTTGATGAGACCTCGAACCAGGTCGAAATAGCTGTCCAGGCTGTGCTTCCGAGCTTTTCAGTTCACGCTTCATTNACAACTTAATATAATCCACAGAGGTCGTACGTAATAGTCCGGTGTGTAATCGATTGTGTGGGACCGTAGTCTGATGGGCTAATGCCACAAGGTTCACGAATGAGCGAATGGGTCAGAGTGGTGGGGTGACAGGTGCGGTGAGTGAGTGTATGGTCATATGACTGGTTGACTTGTCCTAGTGCGTGTCGGGGTCGCACAACTGGTAAGCATTGTCACGGTGTGTGTGTGCGTGTGTGTTGCGTGTCACATGACTGAATCAACGAGTGTGTGAACACGTGTGCAGGTAGAATGGGCAGATGTGTGTGTGGAGCACCCGATCCTGAAGCGTGTCGGCCCCTGACTGAAAATTCAACAGGACAACCCAACCAGGTCGAAACAGCTGTCCAGGCTGTGCTTCCGAGCTTTTCAGTTCACGCTTCATTTGCTATATGCACGATGAATTCCCATTTGAAATTTAACCAAATCCTCCATTACTCACGTGAAATCAAAGGACTGCCCAGAGATACAATAAACAAGGGAAATTTGGATCACTGAGTGGGTACGAACACACCACCCGCGACGCGATATAAAGATGCCGTGCTCCACCTGACCACCGTTGAGATAATCCTGTGGCAAATTTATTCACTTGAAGCACACTCAGTTTGACGCCTGTGCTCACATTATTCATCTGATGACGAAATAGCAGCTGCCAAAAATGTGGTGAGACAATGTAATTCATTCTGAAAGCCAATAGGAACCAAGATATCCGGACCAGTAAAATGGAATTGGGTACATTCACGAGTATCACGGCAGCATAAATACGAAATCAGATTGGATATCTTGTCTTGAGCCAATTGTCTCTCCATCTGTGCAAATTATTCAATCAGTTATTTTTCTTGATAAACTAACCACTACATTTGTATCTTTCTTCCAACGCATTTTGGTAACCAATTGCCAATGTCATTCAAATTGTTGAACTGCGTGTACCAGAACAGGATAAAGCCGACTGGTCGAATGGTTTTCTATCCATTCATCATCACCACTAGATGTTAACTACCGTCACCGGAAATTGGCGTAACCATCTGTCAAAATAGAGAGGAAGAGAACGAGGAAGTGAAAAATTAACGGGAAAACAATACAAAACGTAATCCTTGTCACATGCTTACTTCGGGTCACCTGACTTACAAGTGGTTGGTTCTCTTTGAACTTGTTACATTATGGGAATTTGTGCACGGAAGTGAGACGTTTTTTTGACAAACTATAGTTGGGATGTTTCCCTACCTCCCATCCTCGCTTGGCACATGATATCCCGTGATAGCTACTACCAAACTGCCGAACGAAATTGGTTACGTAGCGCACAGAACCGACTGTACCGTTTCCGGTCCCTAATCCTCTTCTTCCCGTTTGAGACTGTCATTGTATCCTGAGACAAATAATAATGGATTTATGAAGACAATCATGAATCGGACTGCCAGATTAGCCGAGTTTCATCCCCTGTATTATGTCCGAATAGCGGGACTTGTACAGGTTATGACAAGTCACGGGCTGATCAATCCGCTTCTAACAAAATTCTCACGTTCCTTGGGCAAATCGTACAACGAAATCTTGTCAGAACATAAAGCGGCGTTTGGGACGGGAGGGGGGAGATACAAACAACACTGGGGTTTCTTTCTTTGTGTAAGAAATCAATAGACGGTTCCGGGTAGAATTAGTCTTCAGTCTTCACTTATTGAGAGTAGAGGGCAGAGTGCCCGTGTAAGCCCCATCACCACTGGGTCGAAGGTCCGATCACAAGTATTCGTTTATCCATAGCCCCTTCAGGTGCTCATCCAGACGCCGTTTAAAAGCAACATCTGTCCTCTCTTTCACCACAATCGCTGGAAGGGAGTTCCAGAGTGTTGTTGACCTACGCCAGAGTCGGTAGACTAACGGAAGACCAATTGACTGTGACGTTTTCCCACACATTTCCAATAGTCTCATCTCCCTCTGATTCGGCATGAGTGTACATTGAGCGACTCTTCAGAGTCATAAGCCGATTCTATAAGAAATGAGTCACACAGGCATTCAGATATTTGCATATTTCAGTACTACTACTCCGCAAACTGGATTCAAATCAGAGATCGTTACGCGATTTTCTGATCCGTGCTTGTAAGATGACCATCTCGAAACAAGGATGCAGTTCAACACTGTCCGGATCTAGGCTTCCCCACAGATCACTCATAGCCTATATCCTTTTCAGTGATGCTAACTGTGTGGCGAGTAGAGAACAGATGAACAGCATCGAAAGATCATCACTCTATTCTAGTACATGCTAAACTTTAGTTTTGTCAAACAACTCCCAATGCAATCAGTTGGACTGTAGAAGGACAGTAACCAGGGCTTTGTCTAATCTTAGTGGTGGCCTCGGTGGTAACGTCACCAAATTATCACTCCGGGGATGTGTTCGAATCCCACCACCACCGCATGACACCCCATCATGTGTGTTGAATGGTAGCCCCGTTTGATTGATCGCTTCCCTCTTCCTGAAAATTGTATCTTTGTATATTCAATAAAACAAAGTAAAATGAAAAAGATATAAGAAAATGAATAGTATTGCATTTCGCACTCTCCCAACCTACGTGCTAGTCTATTTCACTCAAACATGAAGCACAGTACCTGTGTTTGAATGTTCCAAGTTTCTGTGTCACTTGCAAGTACCATCGTATTCTTCCTTGGCGTTACTTATCTTTGTTTCCTTCTTTGATCATCAATGTCAGGATCTTTGCTTCTCGTGCGTTCAAAATATAATTGTTTGTCTTTTTGTGTTCGACTTTTGTAGGCCTTTTCCATTGTTATGCTTCTTACCTTAGCATCGTGTTGAACATGTGGTCATCCGTCGTTTCGATGATGCAACACGGACTTCCTACATGCTATCCCTAGCCCATCACCAGATTGGAAGTTTATCCACTCTATGATCACAGTTATCATCATTTCTTATGCTCAAGAATCTGCGTCTGATCACGTACGATGATCAAGCGGTTATCAAGTCTGTATTCTATCTGTGAGGTTCCGCGTTCCATCCTCATTTGGACCGATGGATTCGCGCACTGTTGATGGGACCCAACCAGGTCGAAATAACTGACTATTACGTAGGAGTATTCGTCGTGTATAGCGCAAATGAAACGTGAACTAAAAAGCTAGGAAGCACACTGGGCAACTGTTTCTTCCTGGTTGGGTCTCATCAGTGCGGTGCGCGAATCCATCGATCCAAATGGTGATCGCGAGCCCGGAACCTCATAGGCAGAAAGCAAACATACTACCCACTCGGCCACCTGGGTAGCTGAACATGTAACAAGTAGTCGGGTAGGAATGCTCCCAACCGAGTCATAACCTTGGAGGCTAGAGCTGAGATAAGCGGGACGCGATAGCCACAATAAGCTCGCAGAAATGGGTTATGTTATATCGTGTAAATGGAACATGAAAACGGTCCAATCAGCTTCCCGTTGCCCAAATGGGTAGTGTTCTTGCGTTCTGTCTGTGAGGTTTCGGGTTCGATCCCCAGGTGGGTCGATGGATTCGCTCATCGCTGCTGATGAGATCCAACCAGATCGAAACAGCTGTACAGTAGTGCTTCCTGGCTTTTCTCAGTTCACGCTTCATTTTCTCTGGGCATGATGAAATTAACCAGATAAAACGGTTGTTAAATAGGGCCATGAGCTTTGGGAATAGCCCGGTAGAGCGGTATCTATGTATCGCTACCTTGTGCTAAGGATAACACGACTTTCCATATTCGATGGACCACACAGTGATTAATAATAATCCTTTATCCAGGGTGAATTCTGTCAAATATATTGGCGCATCTATACATAGCAATCTTCATTGGTCAACCCACATCCACGACTGCATTTGTAAACTGTGGTGCCTATCACTTGAAATACGAAAGCTCAGGCAGTTTCGTGCATCCCAGTCAGTTATTTCTACTTTTGTTTATCGTATGTTTTCTCCATCTAACTCTACTGTTCCCCAGTCATTTTTCCTGGTCTAATCAAGCAGGATTTCAAAGTCTTACACCGCGGTCTAACCATCATTAGTCGTGTCTCTTCTATTTTTGTGAATGAGTTAGCTGTAAAGCTTTCAGAGTATCCTGTAACTTTCTGTGTGAAATTTGCTGAGAGGATTCTCATAGATCCTGACCACTCATTGCACCCAGAACTGACACGATGTCATTCCCATCATTCAACACGCTCCCAATTCCGCCAAATTTCATCTCGACTTAATGCTTACCGTAATTCAACTATACCCTGTCTTGCTTGTGTACTCACAAACAAGGAGCGGACGATAAGTGAACTTTTTCTTAATCTTGGATTATGAAATATCCTCATATCTGTGAAACTTTTTTCATAGTTTGCTACGTACATTGTGACGGTTAGCGTGTATGATTTGGTAACTGAAATGTGAGCTCCAGTGCTTGCAAAAGTTATACATAATACATTACAATACAATACAATAAAATACAATACGATACGATAATACATAAACTGATTATCACTGTGGAAATGTTTTGTTTACGGCCATGCTTTGCACTGTGTTTATCTTTTGGCCATTTTTGTGTTTTTAGCTAGAAGGTAAATTGCCTGTTTCTGATGTTTTCTTTTTTGTGTTTACTCATTTATCTGCTCTTGGGAACCGAGGTAAATTGTTCACACCAGCAGACATTTGGCTGGAATACTACTTGGCTTGACCGAATAGCAGATTGGTGGGGACCACATCGCATGTTGGATCGTTTCACACCGATTGATAGTTGTGACTGAGGCATTTGTATCCTCTACATGATCTATAAAGGGATTTGGACCCATATTTTGACTACATCAGAAGTAAGCGGAATCCGTTTGCATAATTCTCCCCCCCCCCGCTCCGCTTCAGCCCCCAGAAGCAATTTGTAAGAACACTGGGTCCTTCGTGATCAATACCCCACACGACACGGCACCGCCTCCTCATCCCTCGAATGACCTTGAACTAATGACCTTGAACTAATGTGTATGTGTGATGATGAAAGTATGAGCAATATCCGATCATGGACGGAACTGAAGTGGGATTTTTCTTCCCAGTCCTTAACGAATCTTTTCTCCACATTATGATACAAATTTTGATGCATTATTAGCCAGTGGACGAACAATCAACCGATCGATGGATCATCTTTCATCGGCAACCGGGTTTGGCCTAACGCACTGGACATATTAGTACGTGTTAGCTTACTTGACAAGGATAATAGCTATCCCAGTAGTACAGTGGAGTACAAGCATTCATCACAAAATATCTGACCTCATGTGTATACAAGTGGAAAACCATCGGATCATTCAAGCTAGTTCACATAAACCTGATCCGTTCAAAATTACGGTTCCAGAAAGCGGCAAAATATGTAATCTGAAAAATGAAAATAATAAAATAAATAAAATAATTATTTACCGAAAAAAAATTGAACAAAGAACACAACACAGTGCAAGCGGGTACCATTAAATTCCGAGAGCATTTCGCTGCATCTCAGTTGATGCTTACTGCAGAATGCAAAACAGTTTCGTAATCTAACATGGTATCAATTCACTCTTCCGCTGACGTGGTTACCAGGGCATTGCCAGCTGATGCAGACCTCTGAAATAGTCAAGAGACGGCTTTATGAATGACTCTGGATCAGTCAATGAGTCAATGAGTTCGCCAATCCGCATGTATCTTCTGTTGTTAAAATATCAAATCCACTTACTTTCGGTCGAATGTTCTGTCCGTTTTTGAATTCTGCGAGAATCCACCAACTACATTCTTATACTACTCTCATAATGCGAGTAGTACCTCATCACACCAGCTGGTATTTTGGTGATTGAAATGAAAGTTCTAGCGTGTGTGGGGGAGGGAGCGGGGGGGGGGGGNGAATCATACTTTTAATTTCAAAATAACAAACATTCAACTTAAAATGAACATCTCCATTCTATACACATCGCACGCATTCCTAGAATGGAGTGTTACGAAATACGATTTCATGGATTCCAATAATTTCTCATTCGGCTGTGCTAACGGCAGAATCATGGACGGCAAAGAGTCTTAATATGAAACTGTTGTAGTCTATATAAAGAATTTTATACTGTAAATTTCATTCTCTCTATTTGTCTGTACGTCTGTCTGTTTGTCTGTCTGTTGACTGATCATCATAAATATAAGGCAAGTGATGAATGCAACCGTACCTCCGAACTGGGAGCTCTCGTGCATTCATCGCTATTTTATTTTTGGTGGTCCCCGCACGTACTGATTATTTTTGTCTAGTCTAGTTGAGACACATGTGTACAACGGGTCTGATTGCACATTACAAAACTGCCACGATCAATCACAGTTTTTTAATCAAATGTCCAATGTCTAAGTTACCAGTTTATTTTCGAATTATTCTCATAATGTCTCTAAAACAAAAAAACTTGAACGTAAAATTGCACAATACTGCAATGAACATCCAGTATCGATGTTTTTTCTACAACAAATTTCTCTCGATCACTCCCACTAAACCTAAGATATCACCGGTTTACGCAGTCTAGTGCTGGTTACACTCGGGAAAAAGTTGATCACTTGAAATACAGCGAATCTATTTCGTTTAGTTTCAACCGCTTCAGGGCAAATAACTGCGGTGATCCGGGCCTATGAGATGACGCATACCCTGGAGCGATGCGGTACAGTTTTAGGACAACCGTGATCAATCAAACTTCACAGGTGATATCAGCAAAGCGCGTACGGGTCAGTGCGTCTGGACTACATACCATAGGTGGATTTTACCAGCCAATCGGAGAACGTGCGGGTCAGACAGAAGTAGAACGATGCAAGAAACGCAATTGTCAGAAGCACGGATGACCAATGTACATGTTTTGTACGTAGTATATAATCTCCCCTATTTCTTTCAATAAATGAACTACTACTTCTGAGGTCTTTTTCTCGCGTCTCAGTTACGTGGAATATTGCGTGCAAGTACCTGTGTGGTCCAGTGTTTACGTGATCCAGTCCGTAGCTGCTAATCACTGACTCGTATTCCGTGATTCGTATTCCGTGCTTCGAGTTTCGTGTTAATTGCGTGCTACTGCTGCCATTACTACCACCACTATAATAACGCAGCCATTCGCGAAGGAAAAGTATCAAGAAATTGTCCACCTGTGTTGATCGTGCAACGCGTATGCACGCACCACGGTGCAGTTTCCAGGTAGCCAATCAGGAAACGGATTTTCCCACCAATCTGGTGGTCCCAAGTAGCATCGGATAGGCTGAAAGCAAGAAGGCAACCAAATGAGTCTTATCGTTGTCGATTGGACATTGAAGAACTAACCAATGATTGTTTGATGCTTGTGATATTTATTTACATAATTTCCGAATAAAATTACCTGTATCCACAGCTCGTCTTAATTCTACCTGCCTTTGCGTTATACCGTGGATTTTCCGTCCGAATCCGAGTTCGCACTATTCCATTCCGCTTTCTATTCCGATCATTACACTACACTACACTAACCTTCTAGTCACTTCCAAATACACACTTCTGGGAGAGAAATGCTGCAATCCATGCAAGATTCCCATACGAATATCAAAAGCCAAACAATATAACGAACAAGCTTGTTTTCGTAACTTCGTCTTCAGGCTTTTACAGTCATGTGTGTGTGTGTTTATATCTAATGCAGAAATAAAAGTGACTGGTCCACTGAGGTTAAGTATGAAAATGCAACTACAACAACGATAATTCCAGTTGCCTTGGCCGTAAGCAAACCTACGTGATGACCCAAACCATGATCTCAGTCATGTCGTGATGACGCAATAGGACGTGACAAATTGCACGTGAAAAAAGTCACCGAAGTTTTCAGAATTGAGCCCATTGTCCCCATTTTATCCACTCGCTCTGATTAAACTTGATAAATATTGTTGTATTTTCATACTTAACCTCAATGGGCCAATCACATTTAGTTCTGTCTTAGATTTAAACACACACACACACACACTTGACTGTAAAGACCTGAAGACGAAGTTACGAAAATGCTGCTATGTTTTCAATCGTTCAAGAGTCATGAACAGTCAACAAGGATCCGTCGTTATTCCTAAGACTGCTTACTGACCATTTGCATGACCAGATGTGTGAGATCATCATCCAGTTTTGTGTATCACATCCGTCTTACTCCGTTCTGTATCTCCCCAGGCAGTCTTTGTATGGCCACAACCAACCCCCTTGAAGAATGATTGTACGATGACTGAGCAAAACGTTTCCGGCGTACGCAATGTACACGAATACCAAGTATATCAACAACACAGCCGAGAGCACAGTTCACACGTCATATGCGCGCGGGTCACTATGCTCAGACTGTAAGACTGGGACTCAGTCGATGTCACTGGATGTGGGTGATGATTTTCTATGATCACAAATCTTGTTTTCAAACGGTAGCAGAATGTTGATCGTTTGCGTGTGGCCTTTGGTGATAACGCGCGTTCAAGAAGCACTGTGTTTGAGTGGTTTACGGAATTCAAGCGTGGCAGGTTACCCCTGAATGATGAGATACGATGCGGTAGAATTGTGGAGGCTACCACAGCGAACAACATTGCTTCTATGCAAGCAATCGTGGAGGATGATGCACGGGTGATCTCATCGAGATCAATGTGAAACGTTTCTAAGCGACAGATTCGGTCTTAGAAAGGTTTACGCACGCTGGTTACCCCATCAGCTCAGTGAGAAACAAAAAGCCGTTCGGGTGAACTGATACCACATTATGCTTGTCAGGTTTGATACTGGAAGTTCCCATGCAGTTTGGGAGATCATCAGTGGTGATGAGATCTGGGTGTACCGTTTCAGCCTAGAGACCAAGCAAAAATCGGCTCAGTAGACGCTGTTTGAAGAGACACCGCCTCAGAACTCCTGACACGAGCGCAGTGTGACAAACAGAGTGGTTGTGTTCATGACCAAAACTGATTATATGGCTACTTTGCCGCTCTTAGAGCAAAATACAATTACCGGAGACTGGTACACTACCCGCTGTCTGCAGAAAGTGCTGGAAGCTATTGGCAGTCGTCATCCCAGGACCCGAGCACCGGGGAACTTGCTACACCATGACGACACACCTGCACACAAGTCCCATTTCGGCGACGATTTTCTGGTCAGAGAACGCATCCAGGATGCTTGTCAGTCCAGACTTGGCTCCGTATGACTCTTTGTGTTCCAAAATGTCCAGCGCATGATGCGTGAAATCCGACACGAGTCACCAACAGCTGCAGTGAAGGTCTTCATTGAACTGATCGAAGTGTTACACGATTCAGCATGGCCGAGCTGTTTCACCAAATGATTTAATTGCATGTGCATGAATGATAGAATTGGAGAACGCTTCTAGAAAATGGGATGCTTATTTTTGTGCAACAAACGAAACTTTTGTGCATCCGGAAACTTTTTGTTCAGCTCTCGTACATTTGTGTAATGAATAAACAAAAAAGGAGGTAAAGACATTAATTTATAGCAATAAAAACTTGCATGTACATCGACAGATTGGAAATTATTTTTTTTTAAAACAATAACCTGATGTATGTATAAGATACAATGGAAACTGTGGAACACCTCGACAAAAAATTGACCGCCTCCGTGAGAACGGCACGTGACTAAAGATAATCGTGTGAATACATCCTCAATGAATGATGTCTTTTTTAAATTTTTGTTATACAACAACTGAAAAATCACTTTTTTATTCGTTAAATTCAGGCTGAATGTGCTGATGGGCTACAAAAGTTTTTCTGTTTAAAATAAAATGTCTGCAAATACAGCCACCCTCGAGTGAGTGATCTGATCACGTGTTCTGCACGTGCTGACTCTTTCCGGTCTGGTTGCGAGAATGTATTCTGTACCACGGGGAAATAAATAGCTGAACATAACATATTGTTCGAAGGGTATTTTTATCATCTCATTGCACGATCTAAGAGGAAACGGAGACTGGTCATGCACAGTTTTGGTTCAATCCCGTAGTCGGAAATTTAGTCTTTCACTATAACTGTTTGCATTTTGTTGCTTTATTCATATTTTTACTGGCCCACCGATCCATCCATGGGCAGAACGATTTTCACTGAGGAAATTGTAAGTTTTACTCATTTTCGATGACAATAATAGTGTGATTAGCACAGACACATCCAAACACCTACTTACATACTTCAAGCATTAGACTACACCAGTAATCCTGTGTTCGATTTCAAGCGGCCCTGCAGGCAAACCAATGCATGTTCCGATAATGCAATTCTAATCCCACGTGATGCGAGGTGAGATCTAACCAGGCTCATCACGATCTATATATTTGGCCGTTCTATCGGCAAGCATTCCCTGAGACATAGGAGATTAGTTGGTCAAACTGGTGTTTGGTTGAAATCTAGTGTGTTTGGAACTATTTCGTCCGACAAGAAAATGTGTACTGTAACCATCGTACGCTTACCATTATCACATTTCGACAGAGGTGCATCTCAGGCCAGTTGCTATGGGAACAGGTGACTGCAAGACACTCATTCTGCCTGAGGGTCTCAGCTGATGTCCACTACTATATTGGACTAGGTCCCCGGGGATCATGTATGGACTGTTTTGTTCAAATAACGGGGTGTAAACTCGAATCCGATCTTTAATATTGTTCACACGGCGTTGTTTTATGGCGGAAACGCCGATCGTACGTTTTGGATGCAATTGGAATGCGGGGTTTGAAAGCAAAGATAAGTTTACTTCAGTATCCTTTCATTTTTATTTCTATTCGGTAAACCATTCCTTTCGACCTTTATGGATTATTTCATGTGGGTAATGGAGGATTTGGTTAAATTTTAAATGCGAATTCGTCGTTTGTATAGCAAATGAAGCGTGAACTGAAAAGCTCGGAAGCACTGGACAGCTGTTTCGACCTGGTTGGGTCTCATCAACAGTACTTCCGAGCTTTTCAGTTCACACTTCATTTGCTATATGCACGACGAATTGTCATTTGCAACCATCAGTTCTCAAAGCGACTTGGTGACACAAATGAATATTGCATAACTCGATTGTTCGAGAACCGATGTACTCCATCGATCTTAACCTACGAAACATTTCATTACCACTATTCTTTCAAAGATTGTACCACTGGTTAAGCCACTGGTTTCCAAAGGGAGGACGTAACAGTTCCGAGGAATTTCAGCCGTTTTTGGTCTTCGTTGATTCCACTTGTCTAACCACGAACCAGATATTCATTGCCTTATCCATTTGATTGTAGACAATCTGTTGACTGTATTACAACGATCCGGTCGCCTACGCATGATCTGATCTCTATTTTACCGCGTCTATTTAACACGCATAGCTCATGGAGTTCGGAGACGTCGAAACCCTGTTGAATCGTGAGAAAACGAAGACCCGATCTAATGCGCGCGCGCGNCGCGCGCGCACACACACACGGGTGACACACAGGCACACACACAGAAACCGATTTGATGGCTGATTTTCTCTTGATCGTTAGTCTACGTGCGCATGGCCTGAAATCGATTGCATAAAGAAACTGGTCTTTAATCCGTACTTGTTTCGCCCTCACCCCTTGCTTCTCTTCCTCATCCAACTTCCTGTAATTCTGTCCTACTCCACTTTTTCCGCCTCTCGTGCCTCACCCCGCGCCCCTGAATCCAGCTCCAAGACACACACTTCGAACCGGTGTCCATTTTGTGTACAGTTCAATTGATCTACATACAAATAACTGTGCTACATGTGATTCGC
>UZAN01047322.1:5764-18617 GCA_900618425.1 Echinostoma caproni
CGTTCCAGCCACTTCGAAGTCTTCCGCGAACATAAAACACGGGTTGTTGATTTCCCGTGGCAGATCGTTGACGAACATCAGGAATATCAGTGGGCCTAGCTCAGAACCCTGAGGGACACCGCTAGTCATGTTGGCCGGCACCGATAATTGCATACCAACCTTGACCTGGAAGGTGCTGTTAGTTATAAAGCAGTATACTCACTTTCTAGCTTTCCCCCAATTCTTAGGAGTTGCAATTTCCGGTCTAACCCCAGATGACTTACCGAGTCAAAGGCTTTGCTAAAGTCCAGGTAACAGACCTCGACATGCTGTCCCTCGTCTAAGCGTCGTGTGACTTCATCGGGGAAGGCAAGCAGATTTAATAGACAAGACTTTCCCTTAATATAGCCACGTTGAGCTGGCGTTAGTAGCTCATGCCCTACTATGTACGCAGCCATATGCTTACTAGGCATTTGCATAGGACCGACGTCAGACTTACCGGTCTGTAGTTTTTGGCCTTTTGCTTTGACCCAGATTTATGCAGAGCAACTACCGTCGCTCTTTCCTAATCTCCCGGTACCTCGGTTTATATCTAGAGATGCCTGAAACAACGTAGACAGAGGCCCTTGGAGCATCTCCGCTAGAGGTTATCTAGGGATGTCTGAAACAGCTTTGACAGAGGCCCTGGAAGTATCTCCGCTAGAAGTTTGCCAATAGAGGGATGGATGCCATCCGGTCCCGCTCCCTTGAACTTATTCAGGGTAGCTAACTCGTGAAGGACTTCGTCTGGTGTCTGTCATGTATCGGAACTCTACTTTATTTCACANATTTCACAATTCTCGTATTATTCGCTTTGTGTATTATATGCACTCATATCCACCATCTTTCCTATTGTAGCAATATCCTCTGTTAATCAGTTGATTGAAGTCTACGATACGTTCTACCTCTTCTGTTGTGCTCAGATTATCTCCTTGATTGACGATCTACTACAACTTGATCCAATGAATATATAAAATGGACAAATACCTCCGACCTGAGAGACTCGACATCGATCCTCACTCTTCTGATGCAGGGGACCACTGGACTCATTGATACCGAACCTTTACGACTTTCCTCTTCACCAGTGAATCACTCAATCACTCAATAGCTAAAAACGTTTTGGGAACACAATTATAAAACAATAAAAACGACTCAGATACAACGTTTGTGAACCACTAAAGGGTTAAACACTTTGCATAGTAAGCACTAAAAGGTTTAGTGCCTAAAGTGTGAAATATCTATAGATAATTCACCAGTTTTCAACCAAAAATGTTTGTATACTGATAGTAATTCGAAAAGTCAAACCACGCGCAAACGTACCGCATGGTTCACGATCTTTCATGATCTTTCAAATTCAAATCAAATTCAAATCACAGAACGTAAAGAGGTCTTCTCCTATTGGGTGTCCTGGTAGTGGTGGGTTCTGTCCTTGGACAGACTCTCCTGCGAGTGTATTGCTTCTCCCGACTCTCCACAAAGGGAGTAATATCTGGAAGGTAGAAGAGAAAGAGAGACGGTGCAGTATCGGTTACGCGCATTTCATCTTTAGTAGTAGATTTCGTCCATTACGGAACGGTGATCAGACTCGTGGTCACAGGTTTACTCCACGGAAGCCGCAGACTACGGAAATTCCTTTGGTTTATCGCCTTTCCCGGAGGGAGACTACTTTATTTAATTCGCTTCCGTCGGCGGTGGTGGAGAACGAGGCGCAATTCCAACAACATCTCGCCTAGCATTTGGTGAGATGCTTAAAAAACATGCGGAAAGATGAGCAGGTTTCTATCTGTACCTGTGGTGAAAAGGCTCATGTAGAGCGCAGTTCATCTACCTTGTATACACAAAGGTCAATATGCGGTTAAAAAATAAAATTATACTAAGTTATAGCGATATACATCCCTATTTTGGTAGCATATTGGTAGCGGTAAAACGCCAATTAGTAGTGTTCGCTATCGTCAAGTTTAGCGCTTTTCCAAGTTATTGTGCACAACAATTTTGAAAAGCATTAACCTCGAAGGTATACTCCCGGTGTAGCGCAGTGAGTCCGATGTCAGATCGGGACAGGACAGGACAGGTCACAGGACTTGCGGCGGAGCCAGAAGCAGACCAGTTTCTTGCACCAATGAGCTTGGGAGCACTGCGACAATTGTGTTAATTTGTTCACGTAGACTTGAGTGGGTGCGGTTGATAGTGTTGCATTCCACTCGTATCAGTTGCGCCCCAGTGATATTCACCCCACCTATATGAACACGTGCTTCCACGTCCTTGCCATACGTTCTCTTCATTTCATTTCGTGACTAAGTGTCCTTATATCAGATTGATACACAATTTAAGACATTAACCTCCAAGGTGTGACCCATTTTCTTTACAATATTCATCCATTAACATACACACAATCACCTGCATGCTGAACATGATTTCATTTGTAAAACTTAAACATTAATTACAGCGCCCGCATTCCCTCACTTCTTGTTTAAACATCGAGACTTTATCTGTAATGATATTCATTTGACCCACTGCTATAAAGTTATCGTGCGACTGGATGCAAGCGTACTGATGCAGAAGGCAGATCTCGACGGAGGAACGTGCAAGTCATCAGAGGTCAAGATTAACGAGTGCGGCGAAAGTTGAACAGTTAGTAGTCAGAAGCACTGACAGCAGGGACTAGGTAGGTATATAGGTAGACAAGAATCAATGACCTGCGCTAACCTCTTGAATCAGACGACAGCAGGAAGGATTTTAGCGGCCAGTTTATTTCATAATAAATTTTTGAAAATCCTTCCAAATCCATGATTATTTATGATGACAACTCTATCTGTGTTGCTTCTCTATTGACATTTTTCAATCACAAACACCATACATTAATATTTATCTGTTAATTTGATGCCCGACACATTTGGATTTTGCGTGGTCATAGAGCGTGAGCGACTGTTTGGCATCATCATCATATTTGGCTCGCTTGCTTGAGTGCTTTTGGCCGCATATTTAAGGTTTGCTATGTTGTACATTTTGTAATGATTTCACTAATTCAGTACCGTAGAACATTACGGATCAATCGTGTTTTGTTTTGAGATTCGTGTCGGTTTCGGCTACGCGTCACTCAAGTGCGAATTGGTTGACGTACAAGTGGTACAACCATGTCAGGTCAGGTTCAGGACAGGACAGGTCACAGGACTTGCGGCAGACAAGTTTCTTGCACCAATGAACTTAGGAGCACCACGACGCTGCGACAGTTGTGCTATTTTGTTCACGAAGACATGAGTGAGTACGGTTCTGTAAAAGGAAAACGCACTTCTGATGGTTACTCGGAGTGAAAGTACACGTCTGAGGTTTTGTCAGGATCAAAGCAACAGCTCGCAACCAACGGCTCCGAGCTACCCAGAGTAAGAGATGTGTTGAGAGAAGAAACATGACCTTAAAGTAATGGCGCTGGATGTTGAGAATTTTCAGTAAAATGTGGTGCACAGTGATTAAAAAATGGAGCTGAGGGAGTTCGAGAAATTAAAGTGTAGTATGAGATAAAGAGTTAAATGTAAGGAGGGGAACGGAGACGGACGAGCTGTTAGCGACCTTAGGCCGTATCACATACAATCGGGGAACCCTGATGCCCAGGATGCATCAAGCTTCAGCTTGAACTCGGCAATGGTTTTTGACGCCACTACCTCCTGAGGCAGTTTATTCCATGTATTAATTACCCGGTGCAAAAAAAGGTGGCTGTCAAGCGTTTGAGTGCCCGACGCTTGTCTAACTTTATGCTTTGTTCCCTTCTGTTGGGTACATCGTTCTGTCAAAGTAGGTGGGAGATTCCCTGAGAGAAACCCGTCAAGATACGAAAGGTTTCAATCAGGTCCCCCCTCAGCCTTCCGATTGAGTGAGAACAGGTTCAGGCCCTGAAGGCGTTCATCATATGTTGCTCCCCGGAGGTGCGGGAACATGCGCGTGAAATTCCTCTGTACCCTTCCCAGAACCCTTTGGCCCTTCTTCAGAACAGTGCTCAAGGTGCGGCCGAACGAAGGCCATGTAGAGCGGGGCTGATTCGACAGGATCCCTAGACGTCACTGCGCGCTTCAACCTGAACAACGCTCTATTGGCCGTATGTGCCGCAGCAAGACACCAGGCGGAGGAGTTAAAGGCGGAGTTCAGAGTGCCCCCTAGGTTCCTGATCTCTGGCACTTCTGCCATAGCCTCCTCGTCGCGAGCTCCCATGAAGCATGGCCCAGCCCCCTGAGCACTCCCGGCCCGTAGGACCTTACACTTTACTGCATTTAAAGGGAGACCCCACTCTGCAGACCATACCTGCACTGCATCCAAGTCAAGCTGGAGGTCTACACCCTGATGCGAGCTAATGGAGTTTAACGTCGTCTGCAAAGATGAACGTCGGGTTCGATAGAAATGGGACTAGATCATTGATGAAGACAAGAAACAACAATGGTCCAAGTACCGAACCTTGTGGGACCCCGCTATAAGCGTGCCCGTAGTCCGACCCATCCCCTTCCACCTTTACGCGAAAGGTTCTCCCTGTCAGGTAGCTCTCAGTCCACCTGACTAAACTAGGGTGGATCCCTATCGATCTTAGCTTGTCTAGCAGAAGCCGATGGTTTACGGAGTCAAAAGCCTTATTGAAGTCTAGATAACAGACTCCGACCTCCTCCCCTCTGTCCAGCCGTTCAGTCACGACATCCAGGATGGCTAACAGATTTGTGAGGCACGAACGGCCTTTACGAAATCCTTGCTGAGCCTCGCCAGCAGGCCGCATTGGGTGAGGTACCTGGCCATCTTATCTCTGATTAGTCTTTCCATGACCTTTAGGACCACGGAGAGTAAGCTAACGGGCCTATAGTTAGTGGCCAGCTCCCTGTCGCCCCCTTTGTGGATGGGAGCCACGTTAGCTACTTTCCAGTCCTGTGGCAATGTGGCGAGCTAACGGGGCTGCCAGGATACTTCCTAGAGGCTTCAATATTACCGGGTGGATTTCGTCTGGTCCCACCGCTTTTCCCCGATCTAAACTCACCAGGGTCTTTTCCAACTCCTTCGTTAGAAAAATGAAATCCTCCATCAGCGTGGATCCTGCTGGCTGGTGCATGGGTCGCAGGATGCCCTCATCCTTCGTGTGTACACTCTGGAGGTGCTCACACAAAGCGATGGCCTTCTGGGAGTTTGTTGTGGCGGGGGTGTTGTCCTTTTGTCTGATGCAGCTGACTGCTTCTCTTGTGGTGGACTTAGATCGGACATACCCGTAGTAAACCTTAGGGTAACGCTTTGCTTTCTTGATCAGAGAAAGCTCAAAAGCTCTTTTGGCATCCAGGAGGATGCGGTCAAAAGACTTTCATCCACGTAAGTACTGTAGGTGTATAAGTTAACCACTTGTGGCAAGGAGCCGCTGCCACACGGCCCGCTTTCTAATTAGGGTTTTTTCATTCGACTGGACCACCAGGGTGGGGTGATCCTCGATCTAACGGGACACAGAGGTGCGAAATTATTGGTGAGAGTCACCAGTTTATCCCTGATCAAATCTCACGACTCTACAACTCCACAGTGTGCCGCTGACCAGACGATAATTTAAGCCGCAGCCTGGAGACATTCGGTATTTATGCGCCCATAGCGTCGCCTCAATTTGACTTGAGGAAGGGGAAGAGTACAACCGTATTGGCACCAGATAATAGCGTAGTCACTTCTGCCTAGCGGTGCACCCATAGCAGTATTCCTGATGTCATTCCCGCTTTTGGTAAACGCAAGATCTAAGGTGCTAGGAGAGTTACCCAGTCGCCATGGGGTGGGATCGGTGACGTGCTGAGTGGGCGCCAATTCATCCCCTAAGCTGCCCACTGGCGCATACCCTATCTCCCATTCGATCTCAGGGGCATTGAAATCCCCCAAGACAAGAGGGTTTTCATCCAGGAGTTGCTCCCGGGTGACCTCCAAGTTTTTACCTCTTGTCTGGTGGTGGAGTTTCCCCATGGGTCCTCCACCATATTGTGGTCCTCGTGCCCTAACGATTCATCCCTGGGGTCAGCCCTGGAAGCAGAGGTCGTTTTCCTGCGTGGATTCTCGTGCCCCACTATTGCTACGTTGACGAACAGGAGCTTGGTTCCAAGCTACTGCCTGCAGCTAGGTGAGGCCGTTGTGTTGTGGTCGCGGGGGTAGTCCGGCCCTATGGTTACCTGTTCTTCGGTCAATTTCCTCACATTGGCGGAAGCTGTCTGCATAAAATCCCGATACCTCGGGTTATGAAGCTCTACAAGGGTTGGCCTAGGTGGTAGGGTGTTAGGTGCCCGTTGATCGCCCTACCACTTCCAAAGGCGCAAAACTCGTTTGATTTGCACCTCTGAGGGGATCTGAGCGAGTCGGATTATGTTTCTAACTTGGTTTAGGAGCGTTTGCCTGCGGCTGTGCGTTTCTCTACAAAACGGCTCTGGGATGCCCCTAATAACGACATTTCTGTTTCTGCCGAGGGCTGTGTTGGTATTGGCCTGAAGCCTATGCACAGAGTCTCTCAGGCTGGTGGGGATTTCGGAGAGCTTCGCAATGGCCTCCTCGTTAGCGCCCGTGCGCGCATCAAATGCCCCTTTCCCTGGTTGCAAGTGACACTGGGTAGCCTTATTGGTTCCCTGCCTGTTTCCGGCAGCCTGCACGCTAATCCCTGCGGTTGCCGATTTGACAACGCGCGCCTTAGGGCTGGACTTTACCCCTCGGCTCAGGGGTGCCGCTGACGTGGTTTGGTGTTCATCACGCTCAGGCTTCCCCACTAAAATCCATTCCCGGTCATTAACTACTCCAGACTGGTTTCCTACCCAGGCATCAGGGTCCCTAGCTCGGGGTTACTTTTGTTTATCTCCCTACTCGGGGCCGAGTTACACGGAGGAGCTTGTACTGCCATCTTTGAAGAAGACTTTCTTCTCAGTGCAGCGTTTTCGCCTTGGATATTCCGATAGAGCTGGTGCACTTCGGACAAACCCATTTCAGAAACTTGTGGACAGTATAGTGTTCAAATGCCTTGGAAGTTAGTTTACCGCACCGTTGGTGAAACCAATCCTGGCACAGATCACAACGCATACCCTCAACCACCTCGAGAGAACACCCCCTTCTGGCACACGGGTAGGGTGCAATAATCTGTTTGGTTCGTGTAGCCCCTTTAGGAGGATTTCTGTGAGCTACCATGGCGCTTGTCTAGATAAGCTTCAAGAGTATGTCCGGTAAAAGGGGGGTGTAAAGATAAAAACCCTACAAAAAATGGATAAAAATCGAGGATAAGTCACTCTGGGTAGTACTATCGGCAGTAAATGTTGTAGCCTATTCGCTCAACTGGATGGGAATTCTTCACGTTGATCCTACCACCCGGGTTCCGCTCAGTTGCGGCTCCCAGATTCAGATTTCCGATCTCCAGCGCGGAAGACCCGGTAGAAATTGCGCTTCCACTGATTTTCCAACGGGAACTTGGACTCGTGAGTGTTTCTCCTTCTTATTGTCGACCTAATTCTACAGCAGAACGTTCCATTCCAAAATTGAAAGCACGCGCGTTCAAGGTTAGTTAAAAAAACAGGTTAGGTCAGGTAAGGTTCAGTCAGGTCAGGTTGCACAGGACTGGTAGTTGCCACAGGCCAATCAGGCGGCCAGAATTCCCTCGGTGGTGTGCTCACGAGTGTGCATCTACCTCTGTGGTTGATCGGTTTCTCTGTCTATCTGCAAACAGAGAGAAAGATAAACTTTACCTTTCGCCGGGTCGGCGAGAGACTTTTACAGTGAAAGCGTTCCATATTACCCAAGAACGATTAATGCACCTAACATTCTATGTCAGGAACAACCTCCAACCATCTGGCGTCCAGAACCCTTTTCAATGTTTGGACGTTTGGCTGGTTGATCAGTTCAGACGGAAGTTGATTTCAATTATCCACTACCCTATCGCTAAAGAAATGCGCTCGTAGGTTTAGCCTGGAACGCTGTTTCATAATCATGACCACGCGTTTCTTGATGGAGAACCTCAATGAAGAGTGACCCCGGATCTAAACCCAGAAAATGCTTCTTAGTCCTAAATACTTCGATGAGGTCTCCGAGCAATCTCCTCTTTTCTGGTGAATATAGACCGAGCGCGCATAACCTCTCATTGTATGTTTTCCCCGCATACCCTCAATCATCCGCGTTGCTAGTTACTGGACCTTCTCCAGACAGACTATCCTTGTTGTAGAAGGGTGATCCAGCCTGAATACGGTATTCTAAGTGAGGCCTTACGTTGACTTTGTAGATGGGTATAAATACTTCCGGCTTCCTACACGAGACTACCGACCTTAGTCGATACAGTTGTCGTCGCTCAATATTTTTCTGAAGCTTATTTAAAGTTTCTCTACTATGCGACACCTCTTTATCAGCTGCAGTGTAATCCGTGCGTCGTATCACTGTAACATTTCTCGCGGCAGACTTCACCGACTCAGAAGCTATCCGCTGGGTCCCCTCCAATAATGCGGTCTCTCTACACATCCTAACATAGGCAGAACATACACACTTCAGGAATTCGTTCTCATTATAGAGCCTGTACACCCTTTTAAGTAGGGCACTTCTGGTGGTACCAACTGCTGCAAACATCGCAACAAATGCGGTCGAGAACCTAATGATTGCAACCTTGGATCCCATATGAGAACCGTTTCGGTCTAGGAGTACAGGTGTTTCCCCTCCCTGTTTTTTGATGTTCATAACAAACATTTGGATGAATGCTGAGGTGAGAATAGATACGTTGCGAGAAAACTATGCAACCTAGTAACATTACGGTTATTAAATCTATAACAGAATGACATCCTAAGAAAACAATACTAGTATAACAGTACGTATGCTAGAAGAACTAATACGAACACCAATTTGAACACAATAAAGACAAACTTATCAATCACGAGAGAATTTCGAACCGTACGCCGTCCAGGTCAAGTCGACTTTCCAATGTCCAATGTCCAGTTTACAGTCGGAGAAAACTTGTTGGCTTATAGTTTTGCCTGGTTCTTCATCTATGAGGTGGAGTCTGATATATGGAAAGTTCTGTTTAGGATTTCTTTATTCTTGTAATCTGAAAGTGTTAGCAAAAAGAGGTTGGAAGGTTACTTTTTGATGATGCTGCAGATTAGTCATTCGTAGTCAGTTGAATTCTTCAAGTCTTGAAGTAGTACTCGGGTTTGAGGCTTGCGCCTAATATTCCCGGTTCCGGATTTGTCTTCTTTTCGGCAGATTCGTGCACGAGCTGAAAGGGATGTTGACGGGAATGGGAGCTGGCTCCGATATGGTGCCTCTGGGTTAAGGGTGCATGCATCGGGAAAAAAAATCTAGAGGAGAGCGACAATGTGAGAGGAGTAGTAACAGGGATAGGCGGAATAATGTGGGGATTTCCTGTAGCAGATGGAGATCAAATACATCAGAGGATGATAAGCCCTAGGTGTGAGTCTAGCAGGGTTTTGAGGACCCTTTTTGAGGAGGAGTTCACAATCTCTAGTGGAAGTTGGATCCATTCTGAGATGATCCTGTACGTAAAGAAGCTGGAGAGGATGAAGGTTTTGGGCCGGTGTTTGAAGAGTTTTCTTGAGTGTTCCCTTCAGTGTTCCAGGCTAGAGCGTGTGAAGAAGCGACCAAATTGGCCTGACATGAAGAGGTCATATAGAAGGAAAAGATCCCCTCTGATACGTCGTATATCTAGAAGGTTAGCTGGACAAATTTGAATGCCTTACGAGGTGTGCATTAAGATAGCTAACACTTCCACGAAAACTAGTCACGAGTTACCTCAACGATCCTGAATACGGTAGAGAGCAATAAAACTATTTCAAAAGAGAAGACCAAATTGCAATACCGCACGATTCGCGATTTGGTCTTTTCTTTTGAAATTAGTCTCGGGAAAAGCTTTCTTCAGTTTTATCAATACGACTATTGCTCCGGACGGGTAAGAAGACGGACAAGTCATGACCAACAGTTTATAGGACGACACCTGCAGCGAAAGGTTTACACGTGTAGCGATGCAGCGTGATTCACCGGGACGAGTGACAATTCCGCGGTTGCGCGTAAACAGGTAAAGTTCACCTGGTAAAACAAAAACCCGTTGCGAGTAGAAAAGAAGTCGTAGGCAAAAGATGAAAGCTGCTTGTCACCAAATGCTGCTTGGAAATTCCAGAGGTCCACCTAACATTACTTCGAGGGTACTCTAGGTTGCTGTCTACTACCGAGGTGATGCCCATGGCGAATTTATCTAGTCTCTGCTCGAAGCACGCTGTCGTAGGCGAAGAGACCACGACCTCGGGTAATGAGTTTCAAGCGGATGTGGCCCGTCCGCTGTTGGTACTACTCTGCTGGTGCAAGATGGTCTTAGAGTGTCCTCGAAGTTGGCGGTGCGGTGATAGTACTATTAGTTCGCTGTTCGGGTGACTCTGCGTTGATACTATTTTGTGTATCAATATTAAGTCCCCTCTCAGCCTCCTGTAGAAAACGGTGCAGAAGTTGAGTCGCTTAAGTCTATCTTCGTAGCTCAGTTGCGATAGCCCGATGGCTCGCTTGGTTGCCCTTTTCTGTACCGCTTCCAGTGCTTTAATGTCTCGTGCTATGGTTGAGGGGCACGCTTTAATGTTATATTCAAGGTGAGGTCTTACGTAGATTCTGTGTAACATTCTGAAGCACGCAGGCTCCAGTCGTCCCAAGTTCCGGTTTATTAGGCTCTGCACTAGGCTGCGTCGTTTCACTAGCTTAGCGCAGTTTTGTGAGAAGTTTGGACAATCCGACAGAACCGACCCTAGTTTTGTTTGCTGTTTAACTACCATTAGTGGCACCGAGTCAAGGTAGTATCTGCTGTCGGTTTCTCCCCTGACGTGTACTAGATGCCATTTTGACTGGTTTAAAGGGAGACCATTTTCGATTCCCCATCGTCTGATCTCATCTAGGTTGCGTTGGAGGATTACTCTGTCCTCCTTTTTTTAATGCTGCGCCAGATCTTGACGTCATCCGCGTACAGGAGACACTTAGTTGTTAATAGTCCCACCAAGTCGTTGATAAACAGTATGAAGAGCAAGGGACCTAGTATAGATCCTTGTGGTACTCCACTAAGGAACAAGTGGTGGCTTGAAAGCTCCCTGCTGAGCCTCAGCTGATAGCTACGATCACTTAAGCAGTCTTTCGGCCAGCTTAGCAACCTTTTTGTTATGCCACAATGGATGAGTTTGTAGCATAATGTTCGATGCGGTACCTTGTCAAAGGCCCTGAGGAATTCCAGGAATACAATATCCACGCTGTTCCCCATGTCTACTTTTGTAGTCCAATCGTCTGTCGCCGCTAGGAGGTTTGTTAAGCATGACCAGCCTTTGCGGAATCCGTGCTACTGTGGGTTGAGGAAGTTTGAAACTCTAAGAAGTTCCCTTATTCCATCGGCTATTATACTTTCCATTACTTCTGAAAGTATGGAAAGAAGGGCTACCGGACGATAGTTTTCGGGGTTTGTGCGAGATCCCGATTTGTACGGAGTTACATTGCTAGCTTTCCAATCACATGAGAGTTTTCCTGTGTTCATGGATGCCGTAAACAGTTGTGTGAGGGGGCACTTAGAACCCCTGCGCAGTTTTTGAGAAGTACCACCGGTATGCTATTCGAACCCGAAGATTACGTAGTTTGGTCTCGATAGTCGCTCTGTCACAATGTATGACGGAGAATAAATCGGTTGGATTACGCGAAGCAGAATCGGCTGGCTGTTGTCCCGCGTATAGTCGGTCACTTTCAAATACAGTTTCGAAGTGCATTAATAAGACTTCCGTGGCTTCCACGTTAGAAGAACTTTCAGTATTTCCCGTTTTTATTTTGGTGATGCCAGTAGTAACTGACCTGGTGTGGGCTGTGTCGATAGAGCAATTTAGGATTTTACTTTGCTTTCTCGCATAGCTGGTAGAGCCATCTGTCCGCACGTTAGAGCTTTGTGCAGCGGTTTCTGAGCGTCTTGTTAGACTCGAAGTCTTCAAGCGTTTGAGTCAACTGGTATCTGCTCCATGATGATCGCTTCAAGCTGATCAGCTTCTTAGTGCTGCTCCAAAGACAAGTTGTTTTTCCATTTTTGCGTCTGACGGTGCGCAGAGGAACTAGGTCATGGATTGTCAGTTGCAAATTGTTCAGGTATCTGCGCCATAATTCATCAACTGACGCCTCACTTGATTGTTCTATCCAGGGAAATGCTGATAAAGCTCTGTTAAATTCCTCATAATCTACCCTGTAGACGTTCCGCTCCGCGAGTAACTGATCTATCTTTATAGTGATGCACACTAGGAATTTGAACATGATCGTCGCATGGTCACTTTTTCCTAGTGGACTCAGTATCTCTATATCATCGACTAGCAGCGGGTTGTTAGTAAAAACTTAATCGAGCATGGATGAGACTCCTTCTGAATTCCACCTGGTGGGTCGTTGCACGTGATCCACTAGTCCCAGTTCGATGCACAGCTCTAGAAAGAAAGTCTGCATGGACTCCGCTGGACCGGTGACGTTGTAGGTAGCGAAATCGATGGAATCTCCCATAATCAGTATATTCACATGCCCTAATTCAACAGCTCTATTGATAGACAACAATATGCTGGTGTCTTCTGGGGCTGTTGAATTCGGCGGTCTGCAGACTACTCATACCAAAGTTACTGTGCAACCTTCGGGTTTAAAGGAAACCCACACTGATTCGCGTTGGTGTATACACAGGGTTTTGACTCCGTTTGAAAGGTAAACGCTGGTTTCACCGTTCTGTTCTCTGGTCGACTGGATCCGGCCTCAAGAAGATCGAATATTAGTCGTTTTTTGGCTTATTCTTTTTGAAGTAATGGCCGAGGTCACGGCTCCTTTCAGGGTCCCGAAT
>UZAN01047323.1:0-12856 GCA_900618425.1 Echinostoma caproni
TAGCACAGCCAATCGAAGGGCGCGCAAACTACTTCCTCCTCTCCCACCCCCACCCGTTCGCAGCAGTTCAACGGCGGACAGAGTCGAACACAAAGAGAACAGAGGATGAAAATGGTTGGTGGAGAAGAACGCATATGTAACCGAACGGGTACAGGCAGAACACCGCCACTTCACAAGCACTGATGATGTCACCTCGGCTGGTGATGAAATGTTTACAAACAAATTGCCAAGCTCGGCGAACAGGCGAAATGGAATTATTATAAATGTTTCAGGACCTTTGAGCATGTCCCAGTGGTGACTTAAAAGCCACTTCAGACTGTGCTCTGATTCTCGGGGTTTCAGATGTTCAAGGTCCACCCCAGCGATCGGAAACTGGATTCAATACAGAGTTAGCCACAAACGGAACGGCACAAGCCTAAGCTACGGGCAATATTAATAAGAAGGTCATGAAAACAGTTATATTTACCATTATCTTGAGAGAAAGAAGATATACTATGATCACAGGATGTGTTGAATTCGACAATTTCGCGGTAATCAGCTGTGTACATACATTCTGATCACATTTGGTTAGATGAGTGACAGTTTTGGGGTCAGGCGAACACACAAAGGGAAGAGAAATCAATCGAAACGGAAGCCCAAGGTCACCAAGTCGAACCGGACTGAGGTGCAGGGAGCGTATTCCTTGTAGCGGGGGAGGAAGACAGTAACGCCTTACATGGCAGCGCGAGGCTGGCCACAAATTCGGTTTGTTTACACAAATCGGGCTTGTAACGTCGAATGGCAGCTGCCTCGGCGAACCGCAGCAGAAGGCTATCCCCTATGTTGGATCAACAAACCAAAGGCGTTTATAGGTTTGTCACATTCCTTACAATCCAGCATATGACTGGCGATTAAACTGGACGGAAGCTTGGACCCGTTAGATGTGAAATGCTTTGATACATTTTATTTTATCCTTGTATTTCTTCTGACGTATTTACTACCGCAAGTACCTTAAAAAGTTAAACAAAGGAGGAGTAAACTGAAGAGTCGGGTTAGTCTGAATTGGATTTAGTAGGCATTCGCTTCGTGCCATGCAGTATTATAAGTTCTTCCAATGACCTGTTTCAATCTGCACTGTATTCGCCTACCACTTTGTTCACCTCTAAACGGTCACAAATAGTAACAGAAACAACTTCTTCAACGTGGTGCCAGCCGGTTATTGATTATTTAGGAACGCTCCATATTTTGCAATAAACTTTCTTTGGTATCTATTTTCATTCAGTGCCATGGATGAACTGCGAAATTCCAACTGTAGTGTTTAGCTGGAGCTAAATTTTTGTACACATCTGATGAAATTACCACCAGATAGTTGAATTCAACTCACAAAAATATCAGAAGTTGTCTTGTCATATGTACCAACGTGTTAAGAAAATCATTTAAAACGTCGATGAGTCATCTGTGTTTGGAACCATCATTGGTGTATTTTTACCCAAAATTTGTATGTCTCGAATGCACACATACCTTCATGTTGACGGCCGTCAGCCAGGTTGATTTCACAGCTAAATGATTTGTGCTTTTGAATATGCGCCTGAAAAGGCTATGAAGCACAAAAAAATTGTTTTACTTCAGTTACACACCAGTTTGTGGTTTGTAATAAACTGTGAAATTTATGATATTAATCTGTCATTGGCCAAAACATTAAATGTCCTGATTTAAAAAAATCAATAAGAATGAACTACAGTGTCAAGCGAAATATCATTATCGCATCGTTTCGTTGGCTGTGTAGTCGAATCGCGATATTCACCTAACCCCGTATGGCTGAGCGGTACCTCTTTGACTGCTTTCCTTCTTCTGAAAGTTGAATCTAAACTTGTCTATTCAGAACAGGGAACTTGACAAAAAGTATGCAAATCTGAAAATGCATAAAACCTTAAATTTTAACAAGGGAGTGGAGTAGCAATATTATCATTTCTGAATGCGTTTTATGCAGAAGATAAAAATAAATCATTTTCTGTTTGGTGGGCTTTCTCCTTAATGCAACTGCATATAACTATTCAGTTTGTGTATCGTCTTTGAAAGACAGCACTAAAAGATTTTGCTGGGACATAAAGATACCCGAAAAAGTCAAATACGTAGGAATTTGAGGCAAAAATCTAAGAGAAGGACTTCATTCGTGTTTTGAGAAATATTCTATCTTTATGCTAAACATGCTGTATTGACTTGTGGAGGTAGCTTTTACAGGGTGGGGCAATATGAACTTCACTGTACCACTGCCGAGCACGCATTGATTTCACTAACGAGAATTATTGGGTTGATAAAGTATTTCTGATACAGGTCGCACGGTCGCAAATACTACAAATCACTCCAGGTTAATTCAGATTTATTTTTAATGTTGCCGGTATAATCAGCCAAGAATCTGATTATCGATGTGTAACTGCCTTCTGGCCATGTAAACATGACCACAGGTCTGTTTGCACTGGGATTGTTTTCCCCAAAAAATCAATAATTTTGAGCTTTTCAAAAGCAACTAGTTCACACTGACTGACCAATCCACACTGCGAGAAAACACCACAACCAAGGCATTCCGTTTTGCAATAAGTTGCAAAACAACATGGGATCAGTTATATTTTCAAATTCGGAATTATTTACCTAAGCAATGATGATAAATAAGTTGAAACCACCATACAAATTACGAATGTCACTTCACAACTGGAGAAAACCACAAAGCTAGTCCCGTTTAAAAATTCCTTCAGAGAATAAAGTGGGTCATGGATAGAACATTCCTAAGATTAGGTAAAAAGGAGCATTGTCGAGATATTTCTACCATTTGGGTGTTGTCATGTGCAAGGTTCGGTGTGTCCAACAATCTTGAAAAGCTTGATTGCTTTCAATCGCCCGTAGACAAACCGAGAGTAGTCTGATCAGCTGACATGTGATCACGTGAGTGATAGTTTGTTTGTGTTTTGTTTATGAAGGTCAGCAATCAGATCCTCAGTTCGATGACGGACACGATGATGGACACGATGACGGACACGGTAGATATAGTTAACCACTGCTAGTTAGCTTTAAAGTTCATATTTCCTTCACCCAACCTCCAACAATTTTGACTGCGTAATTCAGTTTCCTTTTATCTCATGAATAAAAACAACTTTGGTCGCTTGATTGTCATTCTGACTGTTTGTGTATTGTCATTATCAAGATATCAACGCATTCATTACAGTGTATTCGGGCCCCTAATTTTTATATGCACGACAAAGATCTTTAAATGAGAATGAAAATAAACAATGTTGTTCCAAATCGCTGGTGGTCTCTTTCCAGTTGACTGCATTACTGAATTTGTCTTATCTTTTACGATTTTACGTTGATAGGTAAGTAAGATATTTCTGTATACTGCAAGTACGGGTGTTGATCAAACTCGTGCAACTTCACTCTCGTTTTGTACTACATTTCAGTCTCCAATATCATACTTGTATATGGATGGCTGTGGGTAAATTGTATTTATTCCTGAGTTTATCTTCCACTTCTATGTTCTCAGTCTCTTCTATCACCCTTTGAATTCGCGCGACCTTGAGTGCTGCGATGCAATTTGTGGTAGTTTGAAAGTTTCTGCTCAGATTTCGAAAATATTTTATGCAAAGCAGCATTGGAATTTATTCTTTTTGATAAATGATTCCTTTTTCACGAGAGTGTTTATTAGGTTGAGCACGTGTATTCTAAGTTACTTATCTCTTTTCATTTAGTGCACAGTAAATAAGCAAGCTAATGAGAATATTCCAACTTAAATAAATTCATGAGTTATTTGGCTACAGAACACTCACGCACTATCCAGAATACTTACGGATTTGAAAATATAGTCCAAGAAACATACTAGTTGCTCTTCGATCGTTGACCTTGAGGTGTGCTGCTCGTTGAAAAAGCGTCTTACAGTGTCACCATACCCAAACCGGATGAAATATTCAAAAGGTTTTTGCATGCAATGAAGGCCTAGAAAGAACTTATTCCAGAGGCACATAAATCCAATGATTCGGTTGGTGTCTTGTGGAAGTACTTTGATGTGAAAATACGTCCAATTTGTTGCATATTCAACGAAATTCCTCCATCAAGACAACCTGAGGGGGAAAAAACCGATCATATCAAAGCAAGACGATGGTTGTATTGGGTCACAGCAGAGAAGAGTTGCATAAAACAAATCTGGAGAAAAAAGTCTGGGCTGCTTAGCCAATTTTTCCTCCCGTCTTCGTGTGGAAAATGGCGGTTCAATTTAAAACGCAGCTGAGGCCATGCGATATGAAGTTATTAAAGCGACTGCCTGCAATGCTCAAGAAAGGGAGAAGGGCAAAATGAATATGAATCAGATGAAAGTACAATACCTGTATGAAGTCTATGAGTCATTTTATTAAATAAATTCCAGTTAATTTTTCTACTGTGACTTTGTTAATTTACAACTGATTCACCAGGCACCATCGCCAAAATTGCGAAATCGTACATGGTAATGGCATGTGTCTTATAGAAGCCAAGACGTAAGTGGGTATTACTACGAATATGTTTCGTCTGATGTGGGGCAATAGCATATTCGATCCCGTGAACGAGGCCGGAAAAACGAAGCGTTGGGAGGAACAACTGTGATGAAAGTGTCAGGGTGTTGCACGAGTTTGGTCAATACCTGTATATCAGAATGTACAAGATCCTTTTCAATGAATGTAATCCATCAATTCACTGTGCAGGTAAAATGAATAGGGGAAATACAAAACAAATTTTATATAGTACTAATTGTTTACTTGAATAACTTCCCGTTGAAGTGATGTAGAAATCGATTTTATTACTATAGCCGAAAGGGAAATGAATTTCGGTATAACAGACTATCAGTAAAATGGTTTTCCATTTGCATGGAAACACCGACGAAGATAAACGGTTATTCATTTATGTTGATGAAAAGTTTTGGGATAAACACAACAGAGATCTGACGCCACAAGGCTCTACTTTTCATCGATATATGTAAATACTTTGCAATTAACCACAAAGTTTCATCATTTAAGCATCAAAATCATTCTTCAAGGTTGCGTAGTTTTTTGAATAATTGCCCAATGTGCAAACGAAGATAATGATGCGTCAAGAATTGCAAAAGCGATCAACTGATGCCGAGGAAGCTTTTCTAACAATTTAAGGAACAATCATCTCAACTATACAACTTGGTTACTACCAAGAGTTATAATATAATAATATATATGCCAAATGAACTAATGAAAACTTACAAATGAATATTTTTCTGTGAGAATATGTAACTTCCTTGGAGGGAGAGATTATAGACATTTATTGAACTACGACCAATAGTCACGATTTTCCCCCTATCACGAGGAAATTTTATTTGCTCACAAACGTGATCAAAATCTGTCATCACACGGGCCCATGTGTCGACCCAAATGCGTACGTTACAAAGGAAATGAGAGTTAGGTTTTGATGACCGCACACAATATTCTACCGGTCTGAATGTATTTGATGTCCATTCCTGATTGTTCTGCTATCTCATAAAAGAAATGTCTGTAAAACAAATTGCTGTCTGCAAAGATAATCCTCGAGATACATATTTAAGTCCTCAAATACGAAGCGTGGTGGGAAATCTCCTGTATTAGCTCCATCACAGTGTACTTCATTGGGTTGACTAGATGTTGACACCAGTTCAGTACTCCTGCATAGCTGTGTCGAGTTTCACTTTAAGTAAGGCGTCATTTGACTCTTCCACCACGTCCTTGGGGTAACGCATACCAGAGATTTCTCATCCTCATTGACAGACAATAGACCAACGTCAGACCGTTTAACTACATCTTGCGGAGCGTCAGTGCATGATTCCTAATACGGTCATTGCTCTTCAGAGGGTAGTTCGAATACAGTTCCGAACCAAATCCGCTTGAGCGATGTGTCTGGTGTAAACCAGATCGCCTCTGAGTCGTCTGTGTGCCATGGGAAACAACCTCGTAGAGATCAATCGGTCTTCATGGATGATTTCATGTAGTCCTATAACGAGGCATGTAGCAGCCGGTTGAACTATGTAGCTGGACAACCTCAAAAGCAGTACAAGGAAAGACCGCCGGACCACCATGTTCCAATCATGAGCTTACGTGGGAAACAAACAGCAATCGGAAAGCTGTCGGGGAAGAAGGATCAAATAAACGGGTGATAGTAATCAACATGCATCCATGCAGAGGCACAAGTTCCTTCTGTAAGTGCACGGGTTTTTTGGCTACCACTAAAGACAATACCTAGATCTAGTTACTCCGATGGTTGTCGGAGCACGGTACAGAAAAACCAGTAGCTGGTAATGAAACCGTGTCTTCCGATTCTCACTTGAGCACATTTCGAGATGTTCACCGCCAACCCTCATATGCTCAACCAGTCCAGCAGGTTATTTAGGTCCTCTTGAGAATACCCCTGATCCGATTCCGACCGGATTGTGCGCCAGAGCTTGATATCATCGGCTTAGATTAGGCACGGGCTACTCGCCGTCGATGATATATCGTTCGCAATGGACAGAAGCACCAGTGGATCAAAAACGGAGACTTGTAGGATACCACTGGTGACCGGATACTACGTAAAGTGAGTCTGCGAAACTCTCATAGAGAAAGACCTGCCTTTCGGCGGACCTCCTAAACAGTGAAGTACGGGCTCTGCAATATTCAAAGCTCTGAGTTTTGCAAACAGTCTGTCATGGGAAATTTTGTTGAATGTCTTACTGAAATCAACGAAGTTGACTTTCGTGCCGTACCCCTCGTCCTTGCCTTTAGACCAACATTCGCGGGGAAGCAGAAAATTGGTCATGCATAACCGCTTTCTGCGGAAGGAATGTTGCTATTTGCACATCAACTAGTGGTGCTCGAGATACTCCGTTAGACGGGAAATCATTGCTATTCCGAAAACCGATGTGAGACTTACTGGCCGGTAGTTGACTGCAACAGTTTTCGTCATGCACTTGTGAAGGGGCACAACAACCGCTTTTTTCACTCTTGGGGCGATCTCCCTAGGTGCACTATTAAGTAAAATAATCACTTAAGTGGTGAAGAGAGCTGCATTGCCAGTTTCTTGAGCATGAGGGGATTAACACCATCCAGACCTCGTGACTGATAGATGTTGATGGATTGAATCACCCTCGTTATCTCCAATTCTGAAGACTCTTTGAAGGTGCACATTCACATGCTGCTTGCTGCTGTTGGTGGCGATCTATTATCAGTCATGTACACCGAGTGATGTTGCTTGGCCATTACTTCCGCTGTGCCTTTATCTGCGCCAACCATTTCGACTGTGTCGCTCAACCAGCTTTTGCTCTCGTGCCCCGACTCAGGTAGTCAAATAGGCGTTTGGGAGCCTTCACTGGGTCTGCAGCCGGAATCTCCTCGAAGGTCCTAGGTTTGGATCGTTTCAGGTTCGTGTTATGGTTCCGACTTCTCCGATGGAATTCAGGGGCTCAAAAATTTCTCTAAGCCCCGAAGTAATCGTTATGGTTCGAGGTCGAGAAGCGGTGGACTCCGTGTCCGTGGTCTGCTGCGAGGTACCGCAGCTAATATGTCCGTCAGGTGAAAGATACCGTCCCTAATGCGCTCCCGCACCACCTCTAGTACGTTAGTCTCACTAGGGATAGGTGAAATCCATGGTACAGCCATGGCCGCTGCCCGGATCGCCCCAAACTGAGTGCGCCATACATTTCGACCCCTGTGTAATCCTTCGGGTTAGTGGGCTGCATTCCACCACTGAATTGCCAACATCACCTGGTCATTGCACCCGAACGACGGGAGATGCTCTATATCATTTACATCGGCATTCCTTGGCGGCATCTAAGATCGGTTTCCCCTACTTTACTGCCACGTCGGCAACTGCACATGTTCAAACGGAGATAATTAGTGCAACGTAATCAAGAACTCTCGGGAGAAGTGATGCGCTCGAGGTCTGGTCACGCTTAAGACCCAGTCTACAGTGGTAGCGTTGAAGTCCCTAAAGATGAGGCATCGACTGTCGTGTGCCCATCTATTCTGTAAGGACAGTAGGTCAAGAAAGGCTCCAGCTGGGGTCCGATATGATACCCAGATGTTGACGTAATCGCCGGATGTTAGCTTGGCTTGACACCATACTGCTTCACCAAAACCCGGCCTAGGTCACCAACTGTACCTAGAGGACACCAGATCAAAAGAATAGTGCCACATCTCTGCCAATCCGCCGAAGTTTCTGTCACCTCAAAAAAGGGTGTGTCCTAGGAGTAAGACTACCGGGACCATAATGTTGGCGCTGAACCAGTCTTCATCCAGAGATACAACAGCTGGAGTTTAGGTTTTTACCCAGGTTCTTAGTTTATCCTTCTTGCTCTGAAAGCTCCTGATGTTGGTTTACATTATATTGTCTTTTTCGGACCAATCATATCCTCCTCCCTGACTCCGAGAGCACCCCTGCAGAGTGGATAGGGGATCGCGATTACCAGCGGTATCCATCTGCGTCTCGTTCACCTGGGATACTGCGAGCTCGTGTCATTGCGGTCCAGTGCTTCCGTAGTCCGGTCCGTGACAGCTAATCCTTGCTTCGTGTTCTGTGATTCCTATTGCGTGGTTTGTGTTCCGAATTCCTTGCGTAATACTACTACTGCTACTACTACTACTACAACCATTACATCAGGACACGGAGCAGTTTACCTTTCCCCCCAGGCGTCTGTGGAATCACCAAGGCTGCCTTGCCTTCCGATCCCAGAACAACCTTGAGAAGGTGGTTGAAGCCTGTTGAACCAGTGGTGGATGTTAGGAGGAGGAATGCTAATTTCACACAGAATTTTTGAGTCAACTTTCCTCTCCCTGAAAGAACAGCCGTCTCAGCGTGATCTCATGATCGAGCCGAGCCTGCGACTCCGATTCCGTTGATTCCGGGAGGTTGATTACTGACATTGTTTGCGCGATGGTGGGGTGGAGGGCACGTGTTTGTTTCCACTCAACATCATCAAAGGTATACTGCGTCAGTGTGCGGCCAGTTCTGCTCTATGGTTGTTAGACCCTAAATTTGCTCGTGGAAGATACTCGTCGTCTTGAAGTGTTCGACTGCAGATGTTTACGTAGGTTGCCTCGGGTTGAATGGAGCGAGCTTGTAAGCAACTCTGAGGTGAGGCGTCGCGTATTTGGTAATGATTTGATGGAGAATTCGTTGTCCCATCGAATTCAGATTAGTCGGCTTCGCTGGTTAGGAAACGTATTGCACATGCCCTGCCTTCGTCTACCGCATCGCGCCTTATTCGCAGTTACGGTTCCAGGTTGGAAGAAACCGCGTGGTGGTCAACGGATGACGTGGAAGCAAGGCATAAAGAAATGCACAGAGCGATTAGGTAGAATCGGTGTCTCCCGTCTTCCAGGTTGGGGTCCGAAAAACTCTACAACTGGTTGGCTGGAGACATTAAAGGATATGACGACTGACCGACAGCAGTGGCGCTCTTGTTGTCATTTCCTAACAAGGCAGAATGCTTGAAAAATGGTATGGATGAACACTTAGATTGTGTACTCTGTGTGTTGAACATAGAGGTTATTTTCTTTGCCTCCCTCCAAGTAGGCCCAATCCCTCTCCATCTTGTGCTTTATCACTTGATTTGTGTACATTGTGAGCATGGCAGCGATCATTGAAGCTCGCTTCACTGTATCTCGTTTTTTTTATTACACACCTAGGTTTGATGAACAGTAGACGGGGTAAACCCCATAGTCACGAGGACCTGCTGTCCAGTGGTTGAAATTGGCAACCTAAGCCCCGGAACTTGGAGTGGCGAACCACATAAGGTCCCGATAGTTTAGGCGTGGTATTGAAGCAGATGACAGCAGAGCTGCCTACCACCAAAGTCGGGTGGCGGGGCTCGAACCTCGGACCATAGGGTTCAAAGCACGCCGGTGACAGCGACTAAACCACTGCACCACCACCACCCACGATGATGAACTTCATCACCGACTTGATTATTGTTAGATTAGCATTGAATATTTTGTAGTACATCGCACCTGGTTTTGAAACCTCTAGTGGCTCTCTTTGCGCTCCCTAAACTACCACCGAGAGTGGAGCCATGTCGACGCACTTGGTTTTGTCATGAACTGCAAGTACCTGTTCTTTCTCCGCCGGACATCTGTATTGGATGGTGATGATTGGATATTGTAACCGCTGGTGATAGAGAAATTCTACGCTGATAGTGAATCATCGACAAATTCATCTCTGGCACGGATTTGTTGGCCTTTGACATATGGAAATCCAGACACAGTTTCACTAAATACTGAGAACACGCAATTTTCACAAACTGAGACTTGCACAAGTCCATAAACTTGCATTGTTCCTGGTCGAGTTTATCATAACCAATGTGTATACAATCACTACAGCCGTCAAATTGAACACTTATGGTAGATGGAACAATGATGCCTCTGCAAACGACAAAAGATTTTTCTATAGATTTGAGCACATATTCTCATATATCCTATGAGAAATTATCCGTAATCCACAATAATTCCAAAAGCGCTCTACTCAACGGCACAGGCCTAGTGTAGAGTAGCATTCGGTCACTGACGCAATAGACGAACAAAAGACAATCGAGCAATAGAACGCGCTTGAGTCCAAAACACGCCATCACGGTAAGCATTCATCATGCCGACCTCATCAAAGCATTTCCGGTGGCTATGTTTATTGATAGTAAAAAACTGCCAGTTTGTAGTCAAGCAAAGTATGACACTTCTTTCAATGAATTTGAACGATTTGTGCCCATTAGTTGGACCATACTTATGTTTCGAGATTAATCCCGTACGAACATTGAAACAGATAAGAAATGCAGTTCCCTTTTTGCGAAAAAAAGCAATAGAGTTTTAACAACCTTCCCGGAAAAAATAGTAATATTTTCAGGTTATGCTGCTTTAAAAGGAATTTGACTTATACGGTGTGGCCTAAATCATGCTGATGTTCATTTATCGATCTAGTTCTCACTTCACAACCTTGGATGCTTCCGTACAAAAGGGAAGCTCACAGTTTGACTGTTTTTCTTTCTTTGGCGCTTTTACTTCCTTTTATTGAAAACACAATGATACGAATTTCAGGAGTGTGGAAAGCGGCCAATCGAAGGGTTGCCGTACAACACGCAATGGGGAAAGTCACGCGGCAGTGGTAGGGGAATTCGAAAACACACATCCTCCAGAGTGATAATCTGGTGATGCCACCACCGGCCAACATTGCCCCGAATGATCCGAATGATCCTGAACCATTTGCAATCCAAGGAGGAACCCTTCTAAACAACTCTTATCACTGCATCGTAAGTGTTCCGCAAAATATACTCTAAGGAATATCACCGCATACTGCTAAAAAATCAAGCTGAGGTATTTTTCATAGGCTGTTCCATCTGGTGCATTTGACATCACGAGAGAAACTGTTTCTATCACAAACATCGATCACTTATGCCATTCGAATATTAAGGTCGATTGCGCACACTCCACTGGTTGTATGAAGGTCTTCTCTGGATCCTCGTGGCTCCTATGTACACCAGCCAGATATTAGTGCTAACCAAAACAGACATTCACTATCTTGACCGGCTCTACACGGAATCCCTATTGGTGATTGTAATTGCAAGCAAATCTGGAGTGGAATGAAAGAATCTGTGGAACAAAAGTCAAACGGCGCGTGCCTAGACCTACAGCTGCTGAACTAAGTAGCATTTTTTCCATGTCAAATATCGTGATAAAATGACTGTGATGGAGTTTCCCTGGTAAATTCTGCGAGCCCAGCTGACTTGCCTCAAAACAACAAAAGCCTTCGATCCCGATGGACTATGTTCCATCGTACTTAGGGAACGCGCTTTTTGCTGGCTTATCCGCTACCGATGTTTTGAACCATCGCCTCCAGGTGTAGAGAAGTAATTGACTGGTGGAGACCGGCGCTTACTTCAACAGTCTCCGATAAGTAAGCCGGTAAATTTTGACCAATCGCATGCAAGTTCTTATTAGAAATGTTTAAATTTGACAACATTCTCCTTGATGATGGTCAGTCAGATCACAGATAATTTGCTTATCACAAACAATGCTCCATCTTATACGCCCTAGCTCACGTGGTAAATTTCACTTTTACAATTTCCAAACCAACATGTTACAGTATCTCGTAGGTAGTTACTCAATTATAATAATACATTTTGTTGACAGGGATATAGTTCTGCCTCCTTATTGCTCTGTCGTTGCTGAAGGATTATTTTACTTGTGGGACACCGTTCACCAAGTGTCCTGGTAAAATTTCTGATTCGATTCTGTGACCGAGTGTCATCATAACGGTGTGTATACTCGGACTACTACCCACCGTTAACTGGTGACTCCGTATCTCTCCAGATTTCTGACAGACGCAGGCAATTCTTCACAATCCCCAAGGTAAATGCCATGCATTTTCACATTCTCACCCTATTTTCCTCTATTCAATTTACGACGTGTGTGTAATCAATGCTAAATGATCCCAGTGTGGACTCAGCAGAAAATCCATTCATTAGGATCAATAAAGCAATCCGTGACCTGACTTGACTTATGCAATATGAGCTGGTAAAATCTCAACCGGTTAATGTTATCTCACGATGAGTGTGAGCCATCGAAAGTGAAATGGATAGTAGATAGATAAGGTAAGTTGGATACACTTGAGATGCAGTACTGCGTATATTCGTCCCACCGGTAAGGAGAAACATCACACGGAATAAATGGTATGTTGAACCTAGTAGAACGGGCAGTGGTGATCCGGTGGTAATGTCACCAAATTATCACACCGGGGATGTGTGTTCGAATCCCTCCACAACCGCCTAACTTTCTCCATTGTGTATTGAATGGCAGCCCTTTGATTGGCCGCTTCTCCCTTCATGAAAATTATATCTTTG
>UZAN01047323.1:14282-26770 GCA_900618425.1 Echinostoma caproni
CTGTATATAATCGAACGCATACACTGTTTGTTTTTGAATTGAATCAATAGACGTTTTCCCAGCCAGCTCGCCTTCTCGTTACAATAGGACGTATCCCAGGCACCTCAAACGGTGTATTGAAATATTTTGGCTGCACTGAAGGCTATCTGACCCCGACTCACGTCGTCTGACCTCACAATTACTCAAGAGATGCACTCGCCATACGCAGATGATGTTCCGCAGAAAACGGTTGCGGCAGATAAATAAGCGTTGGAAGCGTTTTGCTCGTAGAGATTAAGTTTCGCAGCCGGAAAGCAACACGAGTATATCGATTCGCAATATACACGCCCTTTCAGTGAGGGGGGAAATATCGCACCGGCGCTAGAGATGCCGCAGATTAGTAAATGCTAATCCAGCTTTGTTTACGCATTAAGAGACATCTCCCACACCTTCGTTGACCGTTATGCAATACCGGAAGTACAAAAGCTTTTGACTGCTTCCAGAGTGTAATCAACCAACGGAAGTACAGGAACAGGTACTTGTCAACCTTGAAATAACACATTGCTTTTGGAGGTGCGAAGGACATACCATAACGAGCAACCTCAATTGCCAAACGATTCAGTGTGTTTTTAACACCCGGTCCCTTGCCATCGAGCAAGAAAGACAATATTATCGACATACTTGAGTCTGCGACTTTACCTCTGAGAAGAAGCTGGACACCAGCGTTCGTTATGTTAAGAAACGATTTACGCAGAACAGCATCTATTTCCAAGTTTTTATGTTTTGCCAACACGTTCATACGTGTTGATCGATATGAGCGCCTCTTGACTAGTCCTCAACAACTGGAGAGAGAACGCGGCTGAGAAAACGATAGTCAGAGTATATTATTGATCATGACACAACACGCAAGTATAATTAGTAAATTCGGCATACATAATGACGCACCAATCAGATCGTGACATTGATACTCCGGTCGATCGATCAGATGGCAGCTGTCTGATTCGCCTCAGTTATCCAATCCGGAATGGATTCGGCTTTGGGCGTCACAAACGCACTTGTGGTCTGACGCGGGTTGATGCGTGGCCTGACGGGTTCTGCGCGCTCCGTCCTAACAAAAGTCGAAGCGAAATGGAGAGATAGGGCAACTCTGTATTACGCTACTGGTGAGAGGAAAAGGGAGTTAGAGTTAACTATAGGCCATAATCTTGACGGCAGAGGGTATTCAGAAGTAAAACACTCGTCTTGGGTACTCCGAACTTTAGCAAACAGTTCTGCAATGCGGAGCGATCGATAAAGTCGAAGATTGCTCTGATGTGTAAAATCGCAACACCATTCTGTTACTTGTATGTGTATCAGCGTTCTGACATATATAGAAGAGCGAAAACTTGGTCCATACAGCCACTGCTTGACCCAAACCGGGCCTGTTTGTCGCGCATTTGTCTTTCAAGAAATGGGTTTAGTCTGCATAATAAAACGGACACTAATAGCTTCGATGTCATTGGAATTAGACTCACTGCTGTGGTTGGAACAGGAATTTACACATTCCTTCTTGTAAACTGGGGTAACAATCGATTATCCCGATGTATGGGGTACACTGTCTTTTGCCCAGATCTGCGAAAAATGCGGCTCTCTTACTAGAGCTTCTCCACCATAACTGAAGAGGGCCAGCGGCAGTTTGGGAGCTATACATGCCTTGTGGCGTTTCAGAGCTGAGAGTAACTTTTGGAAGCCTGAGAAATCTGAATGAGACCCAGAAGTTAAGGGGTTAAGGTACAACTGCGTAAACTGACTGATTGTATTCCGCTTAAAATGGCTGTCCACTATTGATCTACACTCCTTGGTGGGGTAGTAGTTAAAATTGTGTCCAAATCTCCGGTGCTTTTTAGAGAGAGGAGCTAATATAAGCGTTGATCGTAGACATCTTTCACCGCATCCGGGCTAGAATCTGTGGGCGTGTATGCAGAAATCATTAATAAGCACAGTTCGTTTGACTTCTGCTTGTTGACTTTAATTGAGCCTCCCAGTCTCATCGTGATTGGTCGGCTTTCTGCCGGGATCCAATCCAATAGACCAGCTTCGGCCGCGGTAACTAAGACAGGATCGACGCCTTTTGAACAGACATGTTGATGAAACAGAGGTCTCGGAAACGTGCAGATGAAACTCTTCTCTTGAGAAGGGAAATTTTATTCGGATTACTGAGTTCGGATCCTGATATCAGCCTCTGGGCATCTGAGAGTATGAGCATAGCCTGCTTGTTTTTCAAGGCGTGATAGATTTCTTACGTTGAACGAAACCAGTTTGAACGCAGAGTTAGACTGGAGTAGTAGAACGGCAGGCTCCGAGGGAAAGGGTGCTGTTCAGGCAGACGTAAAAGAGGGTAGTGGCGAGTTACAACATGAACATACGTCAGTGGAACCACTCGAACTAGAAGATACAGCGAAAAATGGAGGTGTTATGCGCGGGATGTGTGCAAGTGCTGCACGCAGATTTTTTTGCGTGAGTGTAAAAGTTTGAGGCCTTGAGTGAGTGTCTCACTCCATGGTCAGATTGTGGAAATAGTACTACCCGGTGGCCCAGGCCGAGGTAGAGTGCTTTCTTGGGGGACCTTTGGTTAGAGAACCTGGCCCACAAGACGGTGGATTGGAGTAAAGTAGGGAGTCCACGATCCTCTGGAAGCCGGTGATTGGCACGCTACTTCAGACGCCTTTTGGATTATTAGGGTGAAGCGCAAAGAATCCGTCCGGCCGCGCATCGACCCGCGTCATACCACAAGTGCGTTCGTGACGCTCAAGCCGAATCGAGTCCAGATTGGACTAAGGTGAATCAAATAGCTGTCGTCCAATCGACCAATCGGAGTATCAAGGTCGCAACCTGATTGGTGCGTCATCACGTCGTTCTCGTACGCTAATTTGCCGCATATATGTGCGCATTGCCTCATGATCAATAATATACCCTGACTCGTTTTCCCAGCCGTGTTCTCTCTCCAATTGTTGGGGGCTAGTCAAGAGGTGTTCATATCGATCATGTCGTCTTGGAAAGACACAACACGGATGTGTTCAACTATCCATGGTGGCCGGGTTGCCGGTGAGCATCATCGCAGTCGACTTGAAAGCTGGAATTTGGAAACCGGTTGGGTTTGCGTCGTAAACTCAGTCCAATATGATCTTCGCACGCCAATTATGGTTGGTCTGGGATCATTATTATTCGAGTCATCATCATGCGAATAATAATCATCATTATCATCATGATTATCAGCAGCAGCAGTAGGATCATCCAAGACATCATCATCATAGTCCGCATTTCTTCGTTTTTTAAACTCTGTAGTTATGCAGAATGCTCACTTTCAGTTCGATTAGAGCTTGAGGGATCTTTGATAACCCTTGCAGTTTATCTTATTTTTGTTTTATTGCATCGCCACCAGCCAAATTGAGTTTAAAACATTTCAAGAAAATCAAATACTATATATCGGTCCAGTGGTGAAATAATAGGTCAGTTCCAGATACTCTACTGGATCCATTTAGTTTATCATTGTGGAACTTCACCACTCGTCCTGCCCAAACGTTAGTCTGCTTAATGCCCGTGTGTTTTGCTTAGCACAGGTCCGTGGGAGACCAATTTGCTGTCCCCATCAAGTTCCTCGGCTATCTCCGTTCCTGTTGTCCCGGCTCACACTCCCAATTCCTGCTAAAAGAACTTGCGATTGAATCGAAACTGGGTAAATCGAATGAAGGGACTGACGATGAAGGAGGCTTGTCTCGATTTGGGGTACAAAATGCCATCAATGAATATCAATCTTGTGTTTCTATGCAATCTAGCGGCTTGGCCATCACGTGCGAGCTGTTACCTTCGCTGTTTATTTAACTATTTTTTTTTCTTCAAAAGAGATCGATTTATCAAGTTCAACGAAATCATTTCTAAACGATTAGCCACAATTTCTGAAACAGAAAATGACTTGTGCACCCGTTCACTTTGCAAGGTTGAAAAACCGTGAGAAAAGTGACACTGAACGTGAACATTCAAAAAAATATAACCTTCCACATATTCTCCTCCAATGTGTTATCTTTGCCGTCTAGACCAATTCTAAACCAAACCAAGTTGTTTAGCTTTTCTTGTTTTCGTTTAATTAATTAATTAATTAATTAACAAGCCATGTTCGCTGATTGCTTCTCTAAATACCCTGATAAATGCGCGAGTTACAAACGATGAACATCGCCAATGGTTTGTTTGATCGGATAGCGAAATGAGGTCAATTTCGAAATGCTCTGAGTATCTCATCATTTACTGGAAAGGTTATTGATATATTCAAGATCCACCATTTCATTCTATTCAACTGGATGACAATTTATCAAACTCTTTCAGTAGCATATTTGGAAATATCTTGGCAGCGAACGGATTTTGAACCTTTTATCCAATTCCGACACAATCATTTGAAGTGATTTCAGAAAAACAAATGAGAACCTAATTCAAAAGGCACGATTTTTCTCACGAGAATTGCAACGGCCTGGATACAATATACAGATTTATTTGGACTGAAGTGATTCAAATAAGACCGAACATTTCACAATGAAAAAATCACTCCAATATTCTCACACACGCACCAGCCTCTGATTCATTACAATGCAAGGTTACTCCATGCATTATTCGTGGAATCTCTGTGAGATTGGATAAATGGTGTGGTTTTTGGCATGCTTTCTTTCGAATTTTGACTTAATTTGTTCAAGTTGGAAATATTATTTAGTTTAACTGTTCAAGTAACAATGGATCTCTGTGGCTCTCTTCTTTCCACGGGCTTTATGTATCTTATTGGTTGGAATTTGTGGATAATGTACTTAAATCATCAATTGATTTTAATTGCCTAATATTCTTCGCCAGAAAATACCTGATGATGTTTCTAATAAATTTGTGAAATACCTTAGAAGATTCGATTTGTTACAGTGAGGTAGTCAATAAATAGAGTCCACGTGCAACTCACCAATTTGTAAGAAGACAATGTATTCAAGTTATCCAGAATCACGGTCTTCTAATCTTTGATTACTTTAAAGAATGACAGTAGTCTTCTTCTCAACGTCAATATTTATGCGAACTCCCATGAATCTAGACTTGCAAAGGACTGCAATTAACTAACTGAGTTAATTTCGGATAGCAAACATTATTTCTATGTAACTATGTAAAGAGTGAATGATTATTAAACAAAATGACCCCCTTTTTGAAACCATACTATTCATTTTTATGGGACTCAATCGTGCTCTGAAACTCATCATAGGAAGCACGAGGTGTAGGAACTCGTCTAATATTTTAGCGCATTCTATGCAATTACTAGCACCAAGTAAACCTTAACAACATATTCTTCGGATTAGGAATTCACATTTGTTGCAGCGCATATCATTTTATGTGAATTGTTCAAACGCTTCAACTCCGTGCAATGGGTACGGCTAGGCGAGACTACAGCTTCCATGGATATATATATATATATATATATATATATTTATATAAATTTGTGTACATCTTGAAGTACAGTACTTTTGAGCGATCAAGGATTTTCCACAGCGTATCTGTTTAATGCTCAGGAGATCCGCGTTGCCGGACAGCCTAGGGTAATAAAATACTTGTTAGGCTTGACTTTCCTATCAGAAGCGAGATAACTCATATTTATTGAATTGTATTTTGACACTAAACTAGGGGATAAGTCTTGCTTCAACTATGGAACGGACCGAAGTAGGTCTGCGGTCGTTCAACAGGTACAACGACTCTTGATCACCATCCTCTGGTGACTGAAAAAACGGAACGTGTTCTAAAGGAGTTGAATACTATCCATAGCAATGAGTCTTCTGGTCCAGAAAGGTTGTCCCAGGTGGTTTTAAGAACATCTGTCAACCATCTGGTACAAATAGTTTCATTTATGCATAATTAATATCTGTCATAATGTATACTGGCTGATACAGGTCGTGATATTCGCACCACTCCAGTACCTAAGACAAAGAGGGGAAGATTCAGCCAATTGCTCCGTCGTCCGTACTACTTAAGGCTTTTGAGAGAATTATTCTTAAGGCTCGTTACTCTTCTGTCACTCTTCGCGATTCTAGACAGTCCACCTGTTGTAAGCGTGGTTCCACGGTAGATGTGGTTGCCTGTGTTACACACTCCGTTTTACCCATGAACAATCGAACATAAGTTCCATTTCCGTATGGTCCGATGATGTTAACCTTTCCTCAAACCCAAGTAAATGAAGTGGTTTTGTTTTCCAATAACCATAGCTCAACTGTTCCCAACATATTGATTACGAAATTAAACGGTAAAAGGTTATAGCATTTAAAATACTTTGGATGCTGTTTGCCTGCTGATCTCAAATGGTGCAACCTCGTGCAACAAACCTTGTTTAAAATCAAAAAGCTAACGTACTGCATCTCAAGTCGCTGTATGTGATTGCTAAATATGTTTCCTGGAACGTTTCATGGTACGGGACCTACGGATCCCCCATTACCTTACCCAGTCTGTTGTACAAAGCCTTCAAACTGATCAGACGCTCTCTGAAAATCAACTCCAGGTATGGAGCAGTCCCTTATGTGGCAATGGTCGACTCCGTTGCAAACCAACGTCTTTAGGCATGTACCGGTGTGCGCGTGACTCATTCTTGTTTGAAACATCCTGTACAACCAACCCTCTCTCACTCCAGTTCAAAATCTGTCACCTGTTTCAAGTTCAAACCTTCATGCACTTGTACCATAGCTTTTCACAAATTCTTGGTACCCTGATTTGCTCGTTTATTGGTTTCCGGGTTGCGACTACCAAATGAACTGAAACAACCGCATGTAGCTCATGCTACAGTCTACGCGTTCTCGCTTTTCATTAACATCCCCTGTTTACTGAATGTCATATATCTGAATCCATTTTAGTTGTATGAAATGCCAGCAAAGCAGATTAAAATTAGTACAAACCGACTATTCACAATTAGATTGCGGTCAGTATTTTAAAGCTGTTTTATGTGTTTTACGGAGCCAGGGCAATCTTCCAACAACTAGCCGAAGAGGTTCCCAAACATCTCGATTTTGTGTTAAAACGGTCAAGCGGTGTAGATTACCATCGCAACTCCTCAACGCGGGCGTCTAACGTTTGGTTGTTCATTGGCAATTCCATAGACGGAGGCAAAATATCACAAAAGGAATAGGAAGCTGCTGCATGCTTCAGCGAGTTTTCTGTTTCCCAAATGTATACTATCGGATACATCATAATCTGTAGACGACATTAAGCAAAACTTTCATAAGATCCTGGTGATGAGCGGTAACATGCAACTTATAGGTACTAAGATAGGATTCTCTAGTTTTCTTAGGAGAAGAACCCCAGTGAACTGACTTCGATAAACAAACCAGAAAGAAAATGAATCACAGAATGCGAAAGTAGATTGAAACCGGTCTGATTCACACTCACAGTTTCAAGTCATATTCTTTCCCGATGTACTAAGAGAATCGCAGAAGTTTATCGATACCGTCGTCAAAATTTTGTTTTTTGTACAAGAACTTCTTTCAAAATAATGTGTTAAATGTGAGCAAAGTGAAAACGAAATAGAGTGACGAATAAGCCCGTTCTTACTTATTTGCCAACACATCACAATGTACATCACTAATGGAGGAAAAATTCGTTTATGGTAAAAGAACAACGAACTCGGATTACTGAGGGATACGTTTATCTAAAGATCGGATTCAAGATACAAAACGATCAATTTGCCATTTGCTTGTCCATCCGAACATAAAGATTATTCGGGATGTGTTATAGGTTGATTGGTGGACCGTGAGCGACTACATAAGTGGTTCTTGAAAGCAGGCAGAAATTGTGAATGCAAACTCCCGTTGCATTTGCTGTAACGAGCACATGACAGCGAACTTGCATTGATAGTCTCTCGTGTACCTCACACAAGGGGCATTTAGCATCTACCACCTTCACAGTATGATTTGTTTCAGCTTGCTGTGGTGGTTTCGTGGTATCGTGAAGCAGTGCCACGGAGTTTTCCAGGGTGGTAGCGCGTTCTGCACGTGGGACCCGAAATTTGTATCCTCGCTTTAATGCCCTGAGGAAACTTTGTGCTGAACGGGTCGAAGAAAGTTCGGATGGTCGGTGGTGGCCAAGTGGTTACCAAGTGGTCACCAAGCTGTGACCCAGACGTTCTGGGTTTGAACCGCTCTAACGCCGTCCGTCTTCCCTATTTGCTGAATTTCCCCTGGCAGTCTTTCTATTGCTGCAGCCCCCTTCCTGAAAGTTGAATTTATGTTTGTATATTTAATAGATAAAAAAGGAAGTTAAAAGACCTTTTTATATTTAAATTCCTACAATAAAGAATGACGTAATCAATTCGATATCCAGTCGCACGGGGAATACCTCAAAACTCGATTCGGACAATCATCCCAAATCTCTGTTTATGTACTTTGTCTCATGAGAACTATAGGTTCAGTACAATCAGGATCGTGGAAACACGAGATCCGATGGAATGTTCATATTTGTTCTCGGAGATAGCACTCGAATTTCAGCTTCCGAACTCCCGGAGTGATTATCTTCTAACTCCACGATAGGAATGATGTACATAGACTTAGACTGATCACGTTCCACCGGTCCCTAGACTTTGATTACCAATAAAGACAGGCGAAGTGATTGTGTTTTTGGTAAATGATGCTGTTTGAAATATTCTGTCGGATCATACAGTCAAGTTGACGACTGACTACGGTTTCCAGGTATAGGTTTCAAGCTGCAACATTTTACCGTATGGTTTAGTCGCACACGGTTCCTGACCTCAGAACTGTTCTGCGTGCCATAGTGTCAATATCAGCTTGTTTTTGTGATCAAACCGGTTATATTGAACGGAGTTGAAGCGGATTCTGTGGATGGAATACAGTTAGTAGTCTAAGTGTGTCTCACGCGCAATCCGATGTGCAACATTTGATCAACTGTTTGTGCAAATGGGCGTAATTTTCATCAGCTATTTATTCAAAGATGGTTGTCACATGTTTTTCGTGGATTTACGTTTCTTGAACAACAATAAAATGGATATTCGGTCAATGTGTTTTGGACTGATACAATTTCTGACCACTCGGGTGCTATAAAGCATTACAATCCGGTACCTCAGTCTTCCAGCCACTTTGATCGTTTGTAGTCCTTTGACAATTGATTCTAAATTGGATCTGGGAAAAGCGAATAACTGGCGGCGGGGGTTGAAATGCGATCGTTCTTTGAGATTAGATCAGTTCAGATTAGCTTGGAACTTAATTCTTTTCTACATTATGGCCTCACTGATGTGAACATTGTTGTGTGGGTTCCTAAGTATCTACCCGCAGCTTTTGTAAACAACGACGATCGATGAATTCAAGTAGTGATGATGCATAATCACTAGTCGGCCCGACTGAAGACATGCAAGGGCCAACAACTGTGTGCATGATGTTGAGCCGACTTGATGTGCCGGCTATAAAACCGGGATCATTGTGGAAGGCACATCAGTTGCAACCGAGTTGGACTACAAGACTAATCTACGAATCATAGCTAATGCAACCACGGAGTAAACCACGTCATGAATCAAAAGATGCCTTTTCAGTGGATTTAAAGCAGTGAATATATATATAGAAAGATTCAGAACATCGTTCATCGTCAGGAATCACATGACAATCGCGTGGTGGTATTTTCCCTATCACGTGGTTTCGGTGGCCGAAATAGAACTAACCCTCCGGTGACTTGCCCCGAGAAAACATAATAATCATTTTGTATTTGTTTGCCCTCTCTATGTTTGATTTTGTTTATGCCAGGGAACCGGTAATTTGTTCTCTCGAACACCAGCAAATCGATGACGGTCAGAAATTATCTCAACTTTAACGGTAAACAGACATGTGGTTAGGTTACGGGACACGCTGAAGAGAGAATTGCTCTCCGATCAATTGACTGTTGTTTGGGCGGTTCGTCCGCTAATGTCGTCTGTATGTATGCGGATGGGTACGTGAGCGAATGCATGTCTACAATAATTGAACACAAAATTTAGCATATTTGTAAAATCCTTGTCAACTGAGTCACAACGATAAATACTGGGTATTATTTTTAATATATTTCATTTTTATTTTTATTATAAGGGCTTTCTTTTATTAGACGCTTTTGTCTTCGGTTGTCTGCTAGCATGCATTTAGATCTTACATACACGGAGGGTAGTAAATAATAATTCTCTGAACTTTTAAATGCATTTGCACAAGATCCACGGGCTTGAAAATAGTTCATTGACTGCACTTTCTGTCCTCAGCCATTTCGTGTTCATTTAGCACGACCATTGGTGAGGTTGCAGTGTGATCGTAATTGAATATAAACATCCTTGTTCATCGTTATTTCTCTTTATTTGACAGAAGTCTATCAATAATTCCTTGTTTGTTTTCCATAGTCAAATGTGGTCTATTTTAATAACGATAAATCGCTCATATATATTGTTATGCGTATTTGGCACAATTGTTTTTGTTCGGTACACATGCGTCGAACACCTACAGGTCTGGAGTACAGAGAGGTTATTGATTTTGCAATCCGGTAGACGTACGTACAAGGGGGGGGGGGAGCAAAAATCGTTTTCGTTCGATAATCATGTATTTTAAATTCTGGGCCTAACATAAACAAGTCATAACGTGTGAACATATTGGTTCTGCCACTTGGGGCTCCGCTGTCTGCCGGTGCATCCGTAGCCTGTGGATATCGAAATAATTTGACTTCGGATAGCCTAGTCCTATGGCCATGCCGTGTTGCCCCGTCGCATACACGCGCACGCACACACCTCCTCACATACGGATGTCCCAATCACCTGATCACTACCAGATGAACACCTGCTTTATCGGTGCACAGATGACTCATCAGTGAACACAATAGACTTCACATGGTTTGTACCAACCCACAAAACAAGTCAAATACCGTAACAGCGTTCTGTTCACGTGTCAATGATAGGCTTTATTTAAAATCATCCCTGTGTTCCATCGGTAATACAGGATCAGCGGGGGGGGGATCAAGTTTGATAGAAGTGGAAAATTTCATACTTTGAAAATGAACCTTTATGAAACCAGACCAAGAAATATCCTCAAGGAAACCACGAACAGCCACAACAAGCTACAATTCAGTCGTCTCAATGTGTGTGTGTATGCATTACCTAATTTTATTAATGGACAATGAGTCAGTTCCAATGGATACGATAAGAATTACGACGCAGTGATTGAACACCTTCCCTAGTGTGAAGACGTTGTCGTTATAGCAACAAATCACGGATAATCTTCAACAGGTTGTCGTTTCCGGTACGAAATATAGTGGCGAATATTAGGGGTTGACCGGTGAGAGAAGATGAAATACTTCACGTAAAATTTGTCTCTCCCTCTGGCTTACGTGTTTCACACAAGTGACAAGTTCACGGTATTGGTGATTCAGGGTGAGGGTTAGCATATTTGAGCTGTCACGAATTAATTGTTGGCTGAGTGAGAATCTTAATTTCTTTCCGTTCGGTGATCACTAGCAATAACATAGCTTAGTTCGAGAAACCCAAATTGGTTTACATTAAGCTAATTGTCAACGCTTGGATGAGACCCAGAGACTCACGATGATGATTCGACATCGATCAATAAAATGCATTCTGTATCCATGCTGGATCCTTCATCAGACTTAATTTGTTTCTGTCTTCATTTCAGTTCGTACCATGATGCACAAATGGAAACTCGAATGGTGGCAAAATACCAAAAGATAATTTCATAATGTATTGATGACCAATGGAACTTGAACGGTTCTATTTAGGCAATACAGTTTACTCGACAGACTCCGGTGGGTACCACCTACTGCTGCACACATTTTACATGCTACCTGGAATGTATTTGCTCCTGTATGATTCGGATCGGTAGTGGAAATGTGAAACGATCAGAGCTGTCGATGTGGTCTCGCAGCTCAGCTATCAAGTGGCATTCATATGCTGTTTCGATGCCCCAAGAAGCTCCTGTTTTATAACAGTTCGGTTACGCGAGAAACCTTTTAAAATCTGCTGAACCATGGAACTACATAGTGATATGCGATATGCTTGTAAATAATGATTGGTAGCTGATCTTAATGAGAGTTGACAGGTACCAGTAAGTCTGCATACCTGTACTGTACCCCCATCGGAGGCTCAATGACTATTCTGTAGTTCATATGTTGTACTCATTTGAACAACAACGACTAGCGAACTGTCAACTTTTACGCGTTTAGCACTCTATCTCGGTCCCTACCAGTACACAGTGAATAAGGTACAAATGATATACACTACGCTTCATCATGAGTAACCGCACGGCCCGCGCCGCTCGATTCACGCGAGCAATCATGTTAAAACCTCCCAATCGCTCAAGCCCACCAGTTACGATTGTGCGACATCAGATACCGCACGCTAGCAAATTAGCCCTTCACGTGCACAGGGACTGGTGGTGATTATCGGTGAATGTAACCGGTGGGAATGAGTTAAAATGTCTACGCGCGCTGAGTATGCGGTGGGAAAGTGA
>UZAN01047325.1:0-11531 GCA_900618425.1 Echinostoma caproni
AGTTGAGACGATATCTCATTTCCACACTCAGTTTACCTTTGTTTGAACATTTGGTAGCGCTTTATGTGGTGACATTGTAACTTTATCATGTCTCCTTTGATTATGCATTATTCGCATGTGTCTCGTTGTAAACCGAGAAATATATATTATTATCATGATCAATTTTCTCTGTCTTGCCCCGATCACGCTCGCTCAAACAGTGACAACATTCAGAAGCTAGTCGCGCTGGCATGACTTTATATAACCTATTTTCCAAAGACAAATCTCTAAGCACATACATACACAAAATCTTTCAAAAAATCCGTCCATTCAGGGTTTGTTTCTGTCTACCCCCACAAGAGGAACGTTTGACATTCTATACCGTTTCCGATACTCGCCGTTTTCCTTTCTCATCCCTGATCGAACTCAGTCCTAAACAAATTCATTGACACGTATAAATTTTCAGTTATTCCAATTCCGTCTCTGTGACTTTTCTTCTCCATACTTTCTTATTTACAGAACCATAAACCGTTAGAAATGTGCTAATTTGCTCACTATCTCTTTTATGAAATCCCAAATAAACCAAATGTCCATTGAATGTTGCCAGTACGGTGGTTTTCTTTGTTTGTCGCGTGGAAACATAATCGCGTTCCGCCATCTTTTAACCTCACTAACTCTGTCGAACCAAATGTTCTACCATTTATTGTAAAAAATGATCGTGCACCCCAGCATGCCTCACGACTTTCGTCGTGAAATATACCATTGTTCTTGTTCTTGCTGTTGTTATTATTGCTCTCATTTCTAATGTATTTAATCCGTTTCGGGCTGCAAAATATCGATTGTCCGGCATTCATTGGAAGTTGCGCTGCCGGTAGGGAATACCGAGTAATGAAACGTTGTCTGGTGCACAACCACGACTTCTATGTGGGTCAGTGGGGTTTGTATATAAGTAATTGTTGTCTATCTCGAGAACAAGAAGAGGAAGTTTGTACTTTGATGGACAATTTTAGAATTACTCCCGAGCTAAGGGATTTCGCCACACAATTTCAAGAAACCCTTAATTACGGCGGATATTAGATTCATACGTCGAAGAAGATCTCAATCGGATTCACGTGGCGATGCGGTGAAAATTTAAGATATGCTGGAGAATCAGGGAGAAGTTAGGATAGGGCTGAAAGAAGGCGTCGTTTGTCACATTTATTTTGTTCCTAAGATTATGCTGCACTGCGTCGACAGGTTTAATAATGTTTTGTTTGCGGACACCACGCACCAGGTAAACTGTGGCGGGTACGTGATTTGGCATGCTTGTAGACGACACCGGTTTAAGTAGAAGTCTCTTCTACGCTATTTTACCGAATGAAAGCGATGAGAACTATAGGTCTGCCTCGGGAGCCATGACAGCTATGTGCCTAGCCTTTGCACAATGCAAGACTATGGTAGTTGGTCGTAGCTAGGCCCAGTATAACGCGTTTTTAGAATATTTTCCTTCCTCTATTGTGGTATTTTATCGTTCCCATATGGTTGAGGATATTGGGAATACTGTAACCAGCTATCTGGTATGCCAACGTTCAAAAAGCAGTGCATCTTCAATGGGTGCGAAACATGGTGTACTGTGATAGTGAGATATCGTTTCGTAGATTCATATCCGCCGTAGAACGTCGTAGCACAGAGGCAGGTGTCTTTTTACGCCGAAGGTGGTTACAATACCGAGTGCAATGGGCAGGTTATGCTTTGAGGACCAGGTTGACTTTATGAAATCTAACTACCAACCGTGTAGAGGCGGAAAATGTGCACCCCGAGACAGGCTGGTCTCATTGATCTTCATCAGTCGATGGAAAAGTGCTACAACGAGTAGGGTCACTGGGAGTGACGCACGCCATTGGCCTTGCTGAAGATTCCATGAGGGGATACCCGATTCTCAGCGGAATGCAACAGTTTAAACCGTTGCTCATACATATAACAGCATATGCGTCAAATATGTTATTAAGTAACTGGAAGTCATATAAGATTGAAAGAATTGTTCACGAGAGATGGTTCTTCATGGTAGTGGAAAGTAAGGGTGTAACGACCGGACGCGATTGTCCTGGTTCAAGGGAAACAAAAAACCTTGTCTGTACACGTTCAATCAAATAACCCTTCGCTCGTTCTGCATAGCGATAAACAAACCTCAGAGCAACGCGTAGCCCAAATTATCGAGAACTAAGTCGATCTAAAAATAATCTACGGTAATATTTTGGCTTTAATCAGCAAATACATAAGGCAGTCATACCTCCGATAATGAGTCTGGTTCACTATCCGGCCAAAATGTTACAAATATTCCCAGAAAATGTTTGCGGTAATAAAAAGGTAAGTAAGAAAATGAGTGATTTGAATTACCTTTCAGATAATTCTGGACCAATCGGAAAATTCTGCCCGCCTCAACAGATCAATCAAAATAATTTTGAGCGTTACAGCCAAAAGGGGTTCAATATAATCGAAAGCAACGGTTAGTCCAACAAAGAGCGTCCAATCGAAACTTCGGTCGTAATAAAACAAGAAAAACACTGAATCCCGCCTGCATATTAGCACAAGTACTTGAAAACTGTATCCAATAGAGGTGCTCATCGTAAATAGGTGAAATATAAGGTTCAAAATAGAGAATTCACCGACATTAAAACCACAGCCAGAAAGAATGCACGATAGATTGGCGGAGGAAGATAAGGAAACGCAAGGTAATTGAGAGGAATTTTCAGTCATTTTGACTGTTACATCGGCCACCAAAATTCCTCCGAACGGACAATGTCATCTGAGATAGCCTCGTTTTCAGGCTCTTCCTTCCCACTTATTCTCCCGAAAGGATAGAGTCCACAGGACTAGCCAGTCTCAAAATCTTGAAGGAATGCGGTAGGAAAAGGTTGGTTGAGGTAGAGTAAGAGGTGACCTAATGAGTAAAAACGTCTGAAGAATGGGAAATGAAAGCCGGGTGGGTCGCTGACCACCAGTGCGTAAACAGAACGTGTGGAAACAGCTTACCTTGAATAGATCGTCACAGACTGCTAAATCACTCCTTGGGCTCAGCGTTAATCCACCTCAATCCTGCGGGGCTCGTGAATGTACTTGTATCGATATTCCTGTGGGAGTGACTCCCTGTTGATCCTGTGTTTGAGTTCGTTGCCTGCGACGACTGTCTTGATACAACTATCCTCTCAAGAAAATCCGATGGTAGTCATAAACAATCCTCTTAATTCAGTTCTTCCTAGCTCGCGCGTCAAGGTTAGTCAAGCGCACACTAGATATTACGAACCTAATATACTGGAAAAATGTAATAAATGAACTGTTTTATCATAAACATTTGACGGTAGAAGAGTATAAATGAAATGGGAAAATGGGGAAACTTGACGTTATAGGCGACAGTCTCCAGATTGGTAATTTTTACTCAATGTGTTTGAATGCAAGTTATTTCCTGCAATGGATTACTGCGCGGTGAAACTTATGAATGACAGTGAATTACGGCTGCCATTCCCCTTTCGGTTTCTGTTATCGCTGCAGTGACTCTGGTTCCTTTTGACGATTCCGTCCGTTTGCGTTAGCTTATGAGATTTCCGCTTAAACGATTCGAGGATTTTATTGCCGATGTTTGGGATTATCAAACTGGAACGTGTGCCTCGTTCTACATATACAATTCAAGAACTTGTGAGTCTTAGGAAAAGCTGCATGGATACAATTTTCTTGGCGGTTTTCCTACTATTTCATTAGGTACTGCTGCGTACATCGCGGAAAGGAATCAGTCACTGCTATCAGTTAATTTGGTATAAGAAGTCTTGAAGTTGGATTCGAGGCTAATACCAATGGTTCCCGAGCTTAATCGTTTCCAAGGATTTTTCTGGTCCTGTTCCCAGCTTGACGAGTCCGATCAAGGCTCTAAAGCGGCGATCGTTGGATAGTTTGAATGTCTCCGCGACCTGTTTGTACAATAAAGTTATCTGAAATGGGATAGGAGTAGGAGAGGGGGTACAGTATCTGCATGCAGTGCGACACATTGGAAAGTTCAGGAATAATTCGACACAACATGAATAACACCATGGGACGGGAAGATGTTTATCGTTCAGGGATAAGACAAAAGTATATTTCTAAACTCCGCTTGAAAGATTTTGTGAGGGTATTCACTAGTACTTGGGAATTCTATTCGGAAAAGGAATAACCTTGTGGGTGAAAGAGCACTATCCGACTAGTGTACGGGCACGCGGTTTGAAAAGTTTCATGCTATGCCCACGAAGATCATCCGGACTGGTGCACAAAAAGTAATCATTAATCCTGTTTGGCTTGAAGAAATTGCACAGTAGGAAGAAGTCACTTCTTATCCGGCGAGTTTCGAGGAGGTACAGATTCAAGATGGAAAGGGTGGATGACCAGTCATGCACACGTTTTTCCGCTCTCCACTCTACACGCTTGAGGGCCATTCAGTCGCTCACCAGGCGGAAGTGACCAATTTGATTCCCGTATTCTAATGAGGGTCGGATGTACCCCTATTGATAATCTGAAATTCGTATCTATATATTCTGCAAAAAGAGCGTTGTAGGAAGTTTAGAACACGGAAGGCAGATTTACTGGCGCTTTGTTGGTGGTAGGAGAACGAGAGTGATCTGGTCAGCAGGAACCTGTGGTTGAAGAAGCAATAGCTCTGGAAAGGAGTACGGGGGCTCTCCCAAAAGACATGATAACGCATTTGTCGTTGTTTATCGGAAGGTTCCAGCTAGTAGATCAGTCTTTGACTGGATCCACTGCTGACTGAGTAGTCACAGGGTCTATGCTCAAGATGACCACATCGTTGGCGTACATTGCGACGTGGACTCCGATCCTATTCGTCAGGTCATTAATATATATATATGGAAGGGGAGAGGGCCAAGAAGGAGAACCTTGCGGGACTCCGGTAGAAATGGAAGAAGCAGGTGACAGCGATGAACCTACGCCGAGCGAGAAGGCGCGCTTTATGAGAAAGTCGCGAAGTAGGGAAATGAGTCTGCCAGTAAAACCTGATGACTTGAGCGTATGGAGTAAGGGAGCGTTGAGGACCCGATCAAAAGCTTTTGTAGGTCAATTAGGATTGCGTGGGAAATCAAATTGTCATCTTGGGCTGGAGTTAGGATGTCCATGACAGATAGCATATTAGAGATAGCGGGAATTAATTTTTCTCTTTTAGATATCCTCACTAGGATTACCAATCTGAAGCTGAGGTGCGCATTTCAGACTGGGTCTGTTCGCTGATAAAAGTGTCTATATTGCACTGTCATAACTTCCAGGTGGATTTATCGTCGATGTGTGTTGGAAATAGGCGTCTAACATCAGTCCAAAAGTTTCAGGTGTTTGATGCAATGCGTAGTTTTAAGATAACTGGGGAAGTTCGCCCTGAATCAGTTTCGGCGTAGACTTACTTGCGAGGACTTTAGATCCATCCAACAACGATGGTCTAAAATGAATAGACGAACCGATGCTGCTCTCGTTCGTGACTTACTGCGCTTGGAAGATGCGTTAAGAAAACAACATACATATAATGTAATTCGTTGTGTTCATCGTTTCAAATGTGGTTCGGGATTTGGGAGGGCGTCCCACAGGCGCTATCCTTGCTGATGCCACCCAACCAATTTAATTATTATTAAAAATAATAAAAGTATATTTCACAGAGCCCCGTGAAGCATGCATAGGCATGACCAAACGTACAACACAACCATCAGTACAGGAGAAGCACACAATGAAAATTGAAGGTCACGATAAACAGAAAAGAAATGGCACAAAGAGGGGACAAGGTCACGAAAAAAGATGCTGAGGATGGCGGAATGCTCCTAAGGAGCATGTCAGGGGAAATAGGACAAAGAAAACAAGAATGGTTATATCAGCTGGACAGTGGCATTTTTGGAAAAACGAAAATCAATAAGTAAAATAACTAGAGGCGGCCGGCGGATCGATGAACGGGAAATAGATAAAAACGGGCACAGGATCGAATAGGATGAAAAAAACAGAGTGAAGCATCGTGAAAGCATATATATTCCCTCTACTTTATGACACGATTGGCTTCTGCGGGGTGTCATTCGATGGCTTCCGGGGCTCCGATCAGCTATGGAGTGGTTTTGGTTATTTAATTTATTTATGCGTTGATCGCTTTAACGTGGGACTGACTACAATACACTAAGCACCCAACCTTAAAACACCTTGTAGGTGGGGCAGGATGTGCGTTCCTTAGCCTGGTCCGGAATGCGGACGAATGTAGTCAAAGTGGTGGATGCAGTCGCGCCAAACAACCATTGCCGGTGCCAAATTGTCCACTACGGGTGAGGACTCAAAGCCTTCGTCAGGCCCAAACTAACCGAGTCTGGAGTAGCAGGGCGAGTTTTGGCAGTCTGGGGTGGAACCCAGCTGAGAATAGGAGGGGATACAAATAGCAAAAGCTAACAAATTCTGTCATAAAGGTGGTTGACTGGGGCCAAAGACTAAGCTGTCGTGTTATAAAGATAAAGCTTGAAGTTAAATCTGTGTAGTGAAAGGAAATCGGTTGAGAAAGTGGACACTGCTACCTAGTTTTATTATGTGGCATGCTACGCTAGCGGATCAGAGCGGGTTAGGGCGTAGTTTCGTCTATGCTACCCTTCCAAATGAGAGTAGTGTTAGTTATCAGACAGCAATTGAGTACATAAACAATCAGCAATCAGCTTAGCGAACAGTAAGCAGTGAAGAGCTTCGCATATTCCAGTGAATGCGGAATATGATATTCACTACAAGTGAAAAATGTCTGAAAGGTTCAGGTCAGCAATAGAGGGTCGCAGCACAGAAGCCGTCGGTTACATAAACAGGGCCTGGTTGCTAACTGGGCACAGTTTTTCATCCAGAAGAAGTTTTATTTCGTTTGTTATGCCATTCATAGAGTGGAAACAGAAAATCGCCATTTAAATAATGTCTATGCATAAGTTAGTCTTTAGTATATGTATTTTCTAAGGTGCTACAAAGGGTCGCATGCTTGGAAGAAGCATTTCAACAGCGTCGAACTAAGGATTTAATGGGTTTATGTGTTGCCCCAAAAGAGGAACGTTGGATCCAACCCGTTTTTTAACGTCTGACTGGCTATGAGCGAATTGTTCAACATAAAAATCTACGCGCGGAGAATGGTGTAAACATTACTTACGATAGTGGTTGTGGATTGGTCACCAACAATAATGATAATGTTCATAAGGTGAAGTTAACGGCAAATGAAAGTTGTGACTGTTTTTTTAGTCCACAACGTTCGTTGCCCTGTGTGCACTTACTGAAAGTATCGCATATCATCAAAATTAGTTTAGACAGGTGGGTACACGGAGATTGGAATTAATTAGTTATTCCCCTACCGGTTACTGTTTTGAAATAAATCCTCAAAGAGTGCAAATGGGTTCTACTGTAGGGAAACTAAATACTGGGGAGGATCTATGTAGTGATCTGAACGTGGCAATGTCTCATTTGGGTCATAAGAACCATGAGCATTTTAGTTCACAGATAGAAATGCTATCATAGATTCTGCACAGGTGGCCTGACATTCAACTGTTATGCTGCAGACCGAGCTCGCCTACAATATACCGCTGGCTTGGGGAAATTATTTCTAGATTAAAAATCCTTTTTGTAAATGAAAGTTTTTAAATCTGCCTCTGCAAGGTGTGCCCCTTCCCCTCGGACAACGAAGGGAAAAGTTTCATTGGTAGCATCTTCCAGGCCGCAGCCTAGTAATTTGTAGACTGGTTTAGCCAGAAACAGTTTCCAAAAGGAAATCAGTTATTAAAGCAAGGTCGACGGATGAGGAGGAGTTAGTGTTCATAGGTAACCCTTTGCAGGAGTCGGGCTTCCGTCGCATGCGAACCTTAACTGCGCGGATGTTCAAACTTGAGGCCAAACGATGACATCCGGAGGAACCAACACCTCTAATCCAAATCCAAGTTTGCAGCGTATTGCGCTTAGATGACCTCAAAATTGACTTGGAAGAGGTAATACAATGCATTCAGTGTTCCCGTTGTTAACAATGGACCCGTTTTCAATGCGCTGGATTCAACAAAGAGGAACAGCACTTGTGCGTGCATTGCCTCAAACGACGCCAGTAAGGGCGGGCACACAAATAATCGCACCGTAGAACGATTCTACCTTACCGGGTCCGCTCATGTATCTAATGTGCATCTATGTCTCCTGTACGTTATTGACTTGGAGCCGATAGGAAACCCCGAGGCAGATTGATACAAAGTTGCCCCCAGACAGAACCTTTTGCGATTAAATATTTTTAAGCGGGCTGAAGATTCTATTATTTGTTATGTATTTCGTACTGATTGTGTTATATATATGCATGTATGCAATCCTTTGAAAACATTATTTTGGGGGATTTTGTTAGAATTTGTGACCTTAAAACGATGTCAGGCGGTTCGCGCCCACGACGACTGCTCTGCAGTGTTTAAGGTTCGCGTTATTTGAAATATAGTGGTTATCCTAGCCTACTAAATGAAGAAAACCACGGAGCCACACGTTACAGTTTTCGGATAACTCTAATGAAGCAAGCTTCCCGGATGACGTCAGCAAGGCACGTATGTGTCACAGCTTTTGGACTACAAACCATAGGCCGATTGTACCAAAGAATTAAAAACCGTGCGGCCCATACAAAAACTAAACAACGACAGGAATTCTAGTACGCGATTGGCAGAAACTCGGATGGAAAATGAATTTGTGTTGTACACATTATTTATTCCCCTTGATTTCTTTTACTAAAAGAACTGATGATCCGGTGGTCTTTTCCTTGAGTCTTGGTTACGTGGGATACTACGTGCGAGTATCTGTGTGATCCAGTGCTTACGTTGCGTCCGTGATTTTTAATTCATAATTTGTACTTCGTAATCTATGTGCACTACAGTTACTCCAAATATGCAAGATAGTAAGTTGATCTGATCTGAACGAACCTGAAATTGTGGTCATGGAGTGCATTAAACAGTGCAGGAATGGTTATGTTTTTCGTTGTAGAAGGTGCAAGAAACATCGTTGCATTCCCTGTGGCACATTTTTGAGCAGTTAAATTTACCTTTGGAAACGTCGTTATAACTGATTCTTTAGCTTGCAATAAAAGAATCTGTGACACGTGATGCCGTAATGACCGATGTATATGCATCGGTGCTGTGTTCCCTAACTATAAAATTAGTAAGTCACACGCAGTAAATACGGCAGATAAAAAGCAGCGCCCTACGTCATGAATTTTCGTAATGTACAATCGATCTTTGAAGAAGAGCTACTCCAAACACGTGGGAAATATGTCAGCTGCCATTCTAATACCAATCATCCCGATGTGAGTCTCTCCAGAATCTACTATTCGCTCGGAAGAGTAGGCTACGTATCAAACCCTAAAATCCTCGGGTTTTGTTCCTCGAACGGTAAATAACCCTCGTAGATTCATGAATCATACCATTTGGGTAAACAACAATAAAGTTGAGGCATCTTGGAGTCGAATCAACCCGACAATGAAAAATGTGTACGGTTGGATTACAGATATGATTTGGGAACATTTGGGTTAGGTTCAATAACTTGTGTCGTATGACTTTTCCCTTCAAAGTATTCCTGATGATTTACAGAACGTTTTAGGTCACATAAATTAATTTTATCCTTGTTGATATACCTGTTATCATGTTATTATATTTAAATTAGACATTTGTAAGACTGCCCGCGTATCTTTTTATCTTTACACTACTGGCGAGTAGTATACTTTTAATAAGAGAAATATCACTTGGACGGGCCGTTTTGTGTCAATCTGACAAACCCGACTGTGTGGCCATCCAAAGGGACCTAGGCAGATCTGTGCATGGTTGATCCTATGAGATATTCAGCTAAATACCAGCAAATGACAAATACTCGTCAATCAACAATAAAACGGGTTGGGTAGATATCCCGGCCCAGGAACAGATGGAGAACTGGAAGATTGTGAGAGAAGCCCGTGATCTAGTTTTCAAGGTTCATTATGACTTCAAATAAAATGCGCAGTGTCCAAAGGCGCCAAAAAAACGAACGTCTTCGTTGGAACTTCAATCCATCAAACGTCAGCCACAAGGGAAGGAGTGTGGGAACGTAAGCAGTAACGGGGATTGTACGAAGAAAAGAAGCAACCCATGAGGACGTTTTCCGTTTATGTTTTCTTCACAATCAACTCTGAATCTTATTGTGATATTCCTTTCTGTTTCACTTCACTGCTTGTGTTTTACTGTGCATGGTTTTCCGCTCAAGTGTATATATAAGCTGGGTCCTGTTCAAACCCTCGCAACACCATCTAGAATACTGTGTCCAGGCGTGGGCACCCTACCTGCAGAAAGACATTCAGTGCATCGAGAAGGTTCAGAGGTTAACCATCCTAATGGTCTCGGGCATGAGGAGCAAGCCATATCAAGAAAGGCTTGAAGCGTTAGATTTCTTCTCTATGGAAAGAAGACACCTCAGGGGTGACCTCATAGAAACGTTTAAGATAATGAAAGGTTTCACGCCGTGAGCGCCGAAAGTTTCTTCACTCGAGCGCCCGTGGAGGCCACCAGGGGACAGCTTAAAGCTCTTAAAACCAAGGGCACGCCTCGGTGTGCGTTTTAACTTCTACACGAACCGAGTGGTTAATAGATGGAATCAGCTACCACCTCACCTAATGGATTGTGTGAGTGCAGTCGATTTCAAGAGGCAGTTAGACAGGGTTTGGACCAAAATATACCCAGAGGTAGTATAGAAGCAGGGCCTGAGATTGTTTTGGGTTGACATGCTTTTTGTTTTTCAATTAATCTCCCTTACAGATATTGTACCGGAACCAGTTTCCTGCCGCAAAACAGTTGCAAGACAGCAACTGAAACGATTTTTGAAGCTTTTGGAGGAGAAACCTTCCTACCGAATCTGGACGCTTGGTTGGCGAAAGCCTTTTCCGTCCTGTGCAACCTGACCTGACCTGAACACGTGTGACACGCTTTTGCTTCGCTACTGCATTTAGTCGCTGGCATTGCTTGGTCGTCACATTGACAAGTATTCGGCACTTTCTAGTACCACTCTACGCCAGCAAATGTCTAAGACCACCACGAGCGTTTTTTGTCTACCCAAAGTCACGAGATACTAAGAAGACGCGCGTGCTATTCGATATTCGTAAAACTTATCGGCAGGCCGAAAACCTCCCTTAGCTTCACGCATGTTAAGATTGGTGTGAAGTATCCTAGTGGAATTTTGCAATTAGCAGGCGATCGACGGTGAAACTCTGGGTACAGCACTAATCGAAGTGGAGCAGATACCGAATAACAGACCCCTGACCCCAGTTTTGAATGAAGCCCCAAGACTCACACTCAAGCCAAACGACCTGATACTGTCAAGACTAAATCAAGGACCAGGCGTACCCCAAACAATCACCTAATATTATTCGACCGGCTGGAAACATGCAGCCTATCTGGCTGGAGTTTTCTGTAAGCCGTGGGTCCGAGAGTATCGGCCTACCCCACAGGAACGCCAAAAATGGATACCCAGGGAGGAAATGTTTGAGTATGTGACAGTGATGCTTGCACACGAACGTTTAC
>UZAN01047326.1:9671-21206 GCA_900618425.1 Echinostoma caproni
ATATATTTCACACACGTCTGAATCCAGACCGTGTGCCAAACAAATCATGGTGCAATAATCTTTATGAAAAAGAAAAACGTTCCATGATTTGCATGTAGGCGGTAAACTGCCAGGTTGCCCAGGCCAAGACAGGTGAATTTTCTTGAGGAATTCACAGCTGGAGCCTTCGGCTAGCCAAAGCCTGATTCGAAAGCCAGCGGGGCGGTGTGCGAAAACCGAAATCCATTGGGGCCGGTGTCAGTTCATCAGATCATACGCCCTTTGGACGGGGTCAAATGTCCAAGGTGTCCAATACATCTCGATGATCAATCGAGTTGGTGACCACTGCCACAACCAGGAAGTTGTGTGAGTGGTTTGTACGCCTCCTTCATTGGTTTCGAATCAGGGGTTTTGGCCAACTCCCTTCGGTGAACTACCAGTCGTCCACCAATCAGGTTATGGCCCCGGATATCGGCTTTTCCTCCTCTCACTTTGGTGGGAAAACACCTTGGCCACAAGAAAGCAGTGAGTAAGGCTTCCTCTTCAGAGGCTATTTGAGGCGTTTGGTCGTATGGGAGCATTTCGCGAGGTGCAAGGGAAGGGTGACCGGCTGCAACCCTGGACACCCACCTCAGACCATACTGAGGCTTTGGGGGGCATTAAAATATCTTCAGTTCAAGAGTTTCTGCCCGGTGGGATTCAGACCTGGTCTGGTGCGTACTCTATTTCACAGGGTTCGCCAACTATGCAGCCCACAAGTCGTGCCAGATGAACCAGATCCATTGATCCGTGCTTTCGTGGACACTGGTTATCCTTTTGCGTTCATTCAAAAGTACAGCGCTTCGGTCAACCAAAAACTCATTTCGTTACTAACTAAGGAGAAATACGTCTATGTCGAACTACCAGCCTTGCGCTAGGCTACCCACAAATTCTGTCTGTTTACATAAATCGGGTTTGTAACGTCGAATGGCAGCCGCGTCAACTAATCGTAGTAGACGGCTACCTTTCTGGCGGATCAAGACGCGAAAGGCGTCTCTAGGTTTGTCAAATTCTTCGCAATCCAGTATATATCGGGCGATTGAACTGGACGGAAGCTTGGGACCGTTAGACGCCAATGCCCAATCCGGTTCATATTAGTGACTTTTGGCCTTCGTATTGATTGATTTCTCTTCCCTGTGTGTGTTCGCCAGTCCCCAAACCTGTCACTCTTTTAACCAAACGTGATCCGAATGCATGTACACAGCTGATGAGATTACCACGAAATAGTTGAATTCAACACATCCTGTGATCATGATGCTTCTTCTTGCTCTCATGAAAAAAGCCTGAGTTATTCAATATGAGCTCCACCATCATTCATACATTGAGTTTAGTTAGGAAGAATTCTTTCAGCTGTATAGGCAAAAATGAGGAATAATAGAAAGATCGTGATGTGTGAGGAGGAATAGACCAGGAAACCAAGTAAAAATCTCAGGGGTTATCAAGAAAAACATTGAACAGAACTCGTATAGCTGCTCAAAATTAAAAATGTCTTTTTACTTCCTTTTTCTATTTATTGAATATACAAATGTTCAGTCAACTTTCAGGAAGGGGGCTGCGGTCATACAAAGGCTGCTTGGGGAAAATACAGATATAGGGATGACGGGCGGCTGTGGAGCGGTTTAAACCCGGGACACCCAGGTCATTATTTGGTGACCTAATCACTTGACCACCACCGCAATCAAGTGGAAAGCGAAAGCCATTGCATTTAGTACACATCTATCCGGCCTGTATGCTAGTCGCGACTGATCATTGGTAAACCGCAAACCGAGAACGAATTCGTCTAAGAATACCCGGTTGTTTTAGCCCGAGTCATGAGATCCTAGCGAGCGGTAGAGCTCGGTGAGGAAACATGTTTGTCGAAAGGTTCCTTGAATTGATCATAGCACTGGCCTCAAAAGATCCGATGATAAAAGATGAGGGTTTATATAAGTGGATCGGTTGCATATTTTCGTAGGTGAAATGGGGTGTTATCAGAGTCCAGGACAATTATAAGAATTATTGGTTTTGCATAGTTTGAAATAATTCTTCAAAGGGAACTGGTTCAATTTCTGAATGATGAGAGGGTACGCAAGAAGGTAATATATCTGTTATGAAGTTTAGGAGTACAAATTACCTGCTTAATAATTCGATTCCTGACTAAACTAATTGTCGGTGGGGACTCCTAATAATTGTTGAGCAAAAGCTTTTTCGTGCATTTGATCTAGTGCTTGATGAAATTTTCTGACATTCCTTTCGGAAGCATTCTAATTGAAAGTGAGCGGAATATGCGTGTGCCGAATACATTATACAGTAATCGTAGGGTATTATCTGAGGCTACTCCGTTGGCTGCCAGATTCGTTCCCGGAACATGCGATCAGAACGGAAAATCTCAGTCCTCCACTTGCTCAGTACGTTAACCGAGTAATTAAATGGAGGGATGCGAATCCATCAAGAACAAACACAACACTGCAGTGATTAAAGCCTACGAGATTGCGCTCGATGGGAAACAGTATGATACTTTGTCACGACAGACAGTAAGAAGCAGTTGTTATGGGCTTATGTGTGATGATTCAAGCCTCCTGTACACCGACAGCCAAAAGAGCATACGTTATACCTTATGGACAACGAACCCCAGGGCAACAGTATTGACCAATCAGGAGCCATGCGGTTTGAACATAAGCTGTATGACGAAGAAATTACAAGCATGCGATTGGTGAAGGTCTGTATAATCAATGGCATTCCTTCGTACATATTATTTAATCCCATTAATTTGTTCAAATAAACGGAACACCTACTTCTGTGGCCTTCTTCTTGCATCCGGGTGATGGAGGATTTCAGAATACAATCAGCAGTAGGATTTCGTGTTTCACTTGGGATTGCCGATTCGGGCCTATTACAATTATCACAATATATCAAGTAATGCACACCACCTTTACTACCAACACTTTAACAACCGTAAACATTCGGCGTCTCCCCGAACTTGGACGACCTAAATGGGTGAACAAGTTGATAAATCACTAACTATTCCCGATATGAAATTAAAAAGCAAATAAGTGACAAAATCATTTATTAACTTTTATCTATTAATAATGTGGCTACTAACTAACACGGTTGCGCTTAGAGTTTAAAAACACCCAATTATTGCAACGGTCTGATATGAATATTATTGCGGGTTCATTGTGATGTGCGACTTGAAACGGAAGAGTACGTTTGGCTTCTGTGGATGTCACTTTGTCTTTCTATAAACTTACCAATTCTGTAAATTATTATACACTTACCTGACTATATCAGGGGAAATGAGATAACCATTAATATTCCAAAGGCTAATTTGAGATAGCTACTCTTGTGATGGACATGTAATAGTTGGTAAGGCTTTAGTGGGGTTATCTACCACCGAACTGTGCGACCATCATTTGAATCTCGATTAGTCGGTGCATTGTTTGCTCCTTTGGAAGACGAGGAGAAGCCTATCACTCTTTTGCAGGCATGAAGAAGCTCATTTCAATCTTGATTGACACTCAGACAAATATAAACAAGTGTGAAAACAACTTCAACGATGCTGTTCAGCTTTAGGCCCGAATTGTAGCTTTGACGCCCTAGATACCAAAGGCACAAGATGTTGCGGAAGCGTAGTAAACAGCTTTGTTTCTTGCGTAGACATTTGGTTCGGGCAATACCATCGTTTTGCGTGTTTCGAACGTCAGAAGCCTAATAGGAACAATACAATACAATACAATTCCAACTGAATCCCGCAAAGAGAGCTTTTCTCAGGATAATATCTAATTCAGGAAAAACCTCGAAAATCCTCACAGACAACAATGAAAGCAAGAGTGCTTCTCGTAAGACTTTCATTAAAGGAATGACCACTGCTGCTACGTTTCATGATGAAACGCTACACGAACAATTACCGAGCCAACGGATCATTTCTCTAAATTTTAAGGATAGTTTACTTTATCCCTCTTCATCTATGGTTATTTATTCCTTTATTCGGTTACTTTCGTCAAGTAATACAGGAGCAACAATGAGGCAGTTATCGCTTAGAAACACAAGCCGCCGTGATTGAGTTAGTGTGAGAATCGGAACAGTACTGCATCCAGGAATACGAGAACCCGTACTGTAGTACTCATGACTGGATTGGCTCCAACCCGAACTGCGAACACCAAGGAAATACACGAAGAATAGGTTGTAGAAAGAGTTAGTTGATAGAAAGAGAGCATGTTTTGCAGGAAGCAATAAATCATCTCTTTGGTTGAAGGACTATCATCCAATCACGTAACCAGTTTCGCAGATGCATCGCATGCACTAACTATGATGTAATGTTGCCCGGTTTACTATTGGTCCAGCTCTCTGAGTTCTGATTGGATGACACGAAGCTGTACCTAGTCATACTTAGAATGCGGTCACGTATGTCTGGATCACCACAGTAAGGCACGAAGAAAACCATCGAGGGTTTAGCACCTTTCGGACAAGAGCCATCCGACGAATACAGAGACACGTTCAAGTATAGATCTACTCACCGGAAACTATTTGTCAACTTGCCTTAGCTGAGGCGGTGACCATTCGTGTAATTAATCCAATGCGTTTTTCTCAAAAACCAATTTACCCAGTTATTGGGCTGATCCTGGCCTCAACCTGGTATAGCAAACATAGATGATCTTTATATGGGGTCTAAACCATGGGCAAAGCGAAAGTGAAGCTTCACAACCATTATATTTATTGTGAACATTGCCACATTGGTCGTCAGAATGAAATTTCCATACGTTCTTAGGACAGTGCCTAACCCTAGTAATATAACGTAATTATTCATTCTACCTAAATGTTTCTTTCGCCTGATTAATCAGATGATCCGGCCTATGTGTTTTGAACCGCCGAAGACGAACTTTTTGCTTCTTAGCAAGATGAGTTAAATCTGTAGTCCTCAAAACCAAAACTTTCATACAGTACGGTGGGTTCAAATACTATTCGATTGGACAGGAAGTTCACAGCAATGGGTGCAAACATATTAGTGTTATCGTGTGATTCATTGATGTTTCCAGTGGTTGTGTGACCCAAAAAGCGTCGAAGGTTCAAACAGGAATGTGTGTTGTTTGTATTTGTTTCAATGGTTTTAGTTTCCCTGTATTGTACAGCTTGCGTCATCAAATTATGTCGACATAGTCGAGGTCTTATTAGGAATGGCAACTTAGTGTATAAAATAATCTGCTACTATCTCACCAAGAACTACAGCGGAATCGGTACTGTATCATGTAGCGATCACGTGATACAACTGCCTGACAGTCATTCTGAATAAATTCAATATTCAGCTCATGAATTAGTGAATAATCTACCTCGGGTTTGAATACTGGTTGAATCTTTGAGTAAGCGCTACTCATGGTTCATATCCATTATGGCACTACTTTGCAGTGGTTCCAATATTCTTCTGCATTCAGTTATTATGAAAAGTCTACTTCTGATTAGTTAAGCAGATTTTCCGAAACGCTTCATTTGATGAAAGTACATTCTTCAGACCATCACTGACAAAAAATATAGCGTTTATGTATAACGTTTAAAACGATTTTGTAGTCCCCCCGTAAATGGATGCAGACTTCCAGAACATAGAAGGATAAATCCAGAGGCATTCATGTCTGCCAACGACGATGCATAAACAAATCACACTTAACAGAGTTGAACAATCAGTCGGTAGGTTTGTGCGCTATTTGATTTATTCAGTTCGAGTTATGCATATGTACAGGTACTGATAAAACTCGGGCTATACCCCGATTTTTGTCACACATCGTCCTTCCAGGGCTTTGCGTTTTAAGCCTCATCCACGGGAATAGATGTTGCATTACCCTACATCGACCCCCACATACCTGTAATAGTATTTCCATTTGTATTGTTGCTTCTAAAAGTCGACTGCTAATCAAACGGTTTATTTCCTAATTTCGATGATGGGTTCCGTGCATCAGTTTTAATATAACGAAACCTCAGTAGAAAAATACCACAAAGATTTATTTATAAAAATAGTACATTTGCATGACAGAGGCATTGTAATTTCATTCTGTCCATAACCCGTGCGTCTTTCTTTATTTTTCAGCACTTGAACCAATCGTGTTGGCACGAAGTCCACCAACTTAATAATCCCGTCAAATTTATCAGTTTCTTCCAGAACTTCCCGGACCCTTGCCTTTAACAACTAGTCTCGAAGTATCTAAATTATTTCTATTTCTAACAGAGCGGAAAATGTCTCGATTACAATCACACCCGGGCGCATCCAAAAACTGTGTAAATATGGGAAAAGTATTCTTGCTGAAATCTGACAGTGTTTTATGATAAATCTCACGTTAGATATGACATGAGTCTAAATCTAGGCGAAGTATGGCTTTGCGAATGCGTTTCGACAATAGCAGTAATCGAAAAGCTATAGTGCAACAAATATAGCTTTATCCAGAGGGATTAGTAGAAGAGCCCAACAATAAGACGCTCAGCGCTGAATTCCCAAGTTACTTTTTTGACCAGCGAAGTTGGTTCCTTTGGAAATCTAGATCAATAGATAACCCTTCTCAGCATGGTAACATGCATGCTCACATCGACCGTGATACACTCACTCAAAACTGGATTCCCATCCGGTGCAGTTCAAACTAGCCATCATTTCCCCAACAGTGGCATACGAACATTACGGCTACTTACCCCGACTATGCTCGTTTTGGTTCTTAGCAGCTTTTATCAGCTGCACCCGAATGTAACCCCCGTCTAGCCTCGTTAAGATCATTTTTGTCCTCCACTTTTGCTGTCTTGCTGCAGAAATTCCCTTAGTTATGGTAAAAAATATATGCTTATATTTGCATTGAACCTTCATTTACACAAGTTTGGGATTGAGATGCCGTATTTATCCGCCTCGCCAATATATAGTCATTCGGGTTAAATTTTATACCGGAATATTTACTTTGAACCATGTGATTAGAATGATATTAATCATAATAATAACAATGAGAATATTCAGGAATATTCATGAAAAAATAATCATTTAATCGAAAGTGGGGAACTTCCATGCTAGTCTGCGATGATTAGTTCCTACTTTTGAGGTGTAACTTCTGAAGTGATACAAATTTTATGGTGGCAATCAAGGAAGCACCAATTCAAGTGGTGACACAAGAGGTGAAATTCGAAATCAACGCAACTTAACTCGTAGTTATAGATACGCAGGCATGATATTAACAAATGGAATTAATTTCTAAATTGAGAGTCACGTAGCACGAATTTTACACGCACATTTTCTGGTATGGCATGTATTTTATAAAGTCATTAATCAGAAGTGAAAGCTTTTAGGGTCTAAGATTTTAACGTTTATTTTAGTGACATTTGTGTGATTCGCTAGTTTGATAGAAAACTAACACAGTAGCATGAGGTTTTTCTAGCGCTTTATGTGCACTTTATTAGCTTAAGATACGTCACCAACTTGCTAGTCGCTATGTTAAAAAATAGACCTCTACTTTTTGTTGAATATCAATGCACATGGACTTGTTACTCCGCAAATACGGGTACTTATGTATTCATCTGTTGGCTGGCGTTACACGATAACAATTTCCTTGCACACACACACAAACGAGGTGGATCGGCTTTTCTCGATCATATGCACGCACTGATACTCCAGATTCAATGATGACCGGACGAACATACATTGACAAACTGACCAAACTCTAAAACTGATCAACTCAATTGGAATTTTAAATGTTCCACATAGACGAGACCTAAGGCAATGGTCTGCCCCTGAGCAATTTGGCTTGCTCTGGTTAGTTTGTGTATTTGTTTCTATACACAAACGGACAAAACATTTCGATGTGCTTCACTTAATATGCATTTTTTCGCATTGATTATTCAAATTTGTGCCACTTTATAATATGAATCGATTGGTCTTTTGTGGGCGCACAATTTGAAATCCATGCGAGGTATGCAAAAATGTCTGATCGATCTGTTTTGACAGAGGTTTCGGTGAACTTTCAAAATTTGAGTTGAAAGTATTGCTATCAGAGTACTTGTGTGTAGTGGACGTGAAATGGTGGCGGTTTGGTAGCGATTGTTCATAAGGAATTTAAAAAATGTTTGTTGATGAACTCAGGCTGAATTCATTTTGTCCACCTGGAAATTGCTCTAGTCCGCAGGTGTTGAAGGAGTATTTAGTGATTTATTGTTAGTCTGAACTTCATTGTTTTTCAAAATGCTTCAGGCTTCTTAGAGTTTGATTGAGTTCACCAACTTTCAGCAAGCCCTCGAGCGACGATGACCAAGCGGTTCAGACAGTTTTATCGTGACCCCCAAGTCGCTTGCCCCAATTCCTATCCCCGCCACCCACTTTTCCGATTTGTGTATTAACCCCTGCAGCCCATATTGTGAAAACTAGTACAATTCTTTATTCAAAATTAAGGAAAATAAAAAATAATTGGTGGTAGTTATGCAACTATTGTTAATAACTGAGAGATTCGAATAAAATGCGAAACATGTCAGGGAATTGTTCATCTAAATTCGAGCCGAAATGCGTTGATAAACATCATCGTCTATCGCTTCAGTTCAAATAAAATACCCACCCCTTCCTACCACCAGGGCTCGCATTGGATAATGATATCAGGTTGAGGGAAGTATGAATTTATGTTCAACTGTGGGTTTGTTTTTGTGGTCCTGATGTGTGACCTATCAAACCAATTTACGACAAATGGGATCACAGGGCCGTTACTGCGCTGATGATTGATAGTGTGCTACTTTCGGAATGGTTACCCTCGGGTCCCATACTTTCGCATGTTTTTTACTTGCAGATTAATCTGTACTGAGGTGTATAAAAAAGCAGTAAAAGCCTATCATATACAATATATGCTGGAGAACATACATCTGGTGGACGGGTGAGGATATTGGAAATAGCTTTAAAAGTCGGCAAAACATGTATCATCCATAAAGCTGTTCTTCAACTCAGACTTAGGCAGTTATTTATCTTATATGGACTCTTTTTAGTGAAGAAATAACCACCAAAAAAGATTTTGGGAGATGGAACGACCGATTGCGATGCCAACTGACTGAGACGATTTTCATTTTTCTTCCGAACGATCGATCTACAGTGATCAAATCCAAAAGCGTCTCCACCTGTTGACCAGGTCGCCTTTGGTGTTAGTTTATATGGGCTCTAATATAAGCTGTTTCAACCGGATCTCCTGTGACACAGTCACCAGTGGTATATCATGAAAGATTTTGAAGCTCATGTGACTTTTACCCTTTATGAATTTGATAAAACCGAAAAAGAAATCCGTAACTGTCTTATTGCGTATGATCGGGTGTGTGTATGCATGTACGGACACGGGGGGAGAAAAATGAACTGTTTGCTCTAAACTCGTGAAAAATCGGATGAACTGATCAAGTTGATCTATCTTTCATGAAGAATGTGAAATCATCTTGAAAGGGAGATCAACTATTCTTCTGCAGTTCATTTGCGAATCCCGCGCACAACACCAGGAGGAATATTTAATGTATAAACCGCATTCATTTGGATGAGTTGTACAATTCCATTGATTGGTTATCCCAGTTTTTCACAAAAGTGGACAAGATAGTTGAAAAAGTGGTATTCAGGACATGACATACATATCCTTGACTGGATTCATGGATTCATTATCCCAACAGAAAGTTTCACAGATCGACGTCATGGGATAGCTTACATGGAGCATCGGTACCTGATCAGTAGCAGCTTCTTTGAGACACATAATTACATACGCTAGCGGATTCACTGCAATTCATTCACGATATTTTACATGTATTCCAACTTTTATGCATGGATATGATGGAGTCCTTACCCGAAAAGCATGAGCAATAACTTTTGANTACTATAAAAGATGAAACACCTCCAAGAAAACCGTTTACACATAGCTCGATCTAACAAACCAGGAATTTGTCTTATAAATCCCTTAGATACGCAGTCAAACTTCCTGATATCCGAGAACAGCGTTCGATAGACCTTCATGCACATTTAATGCGTGTCCCTATCTATGTCTCTCTAGCGGTGGTTGACCTTCTACAACAAGCAATAGGCCAACATGAATGATATTTCGAACGATATTTTTGCATGGGAGGTGTTCTGTGACCTCATTGACCTTTAAATGGAAATGAGTCTTTCTCGAGTCAGAACTATGACCAGAGCGTGTTTTAAACAAATGGGGTTTGATCGTGTACCGACAGCGATGACCATCGATAAAGTTCCCCTGGATGATCAATGGCAAAAGACTGCAAAATTCGTACTGTCTATTAGGTCGCACCTGGTTGGGTAAGGCCCGTACCTATTAAACCCGTAACTCATCGAAACAAAACTGTAAACTGCGTAGAACACAGTGTGCATTACCGAGACTAAAGTTATTTACATCTCAATCAACTGCATCGTACAAGAATTCTCGTGAGATTATGTTGCACCAAAAGTTGCGTGACATCTTACGAAGGAGGTTTGCCCAATGGAGTTCAGTAGGAGGTAAACAGTTTTGGTTTCGGCAATGCGTATTTTGTTATCGGCAACCCGTAGTGTGGTTTTGGCGAACTGAGAGGTTGAAAAGGTGTCGAGGTACACTCTCGAGCAAAGAGCAGAGGGATGCTTGGGTTGACACTCTTATTGTATTCTCACGAAAATTTGTGAACTATTATTGAAGCTCGCTCGTGTAACGCAGGAGGTTACCGAGGCGGGTGATACAAGAGCGGAGCAACTTGTGGTGCTTCGACCTAACTAATGTTCAGTCAAGAGAGAACCAGTTCACTGTCCGTTTTCGTCTTTTTCTTCCATTCTGTTTCCAGATTGTTTCATCCTCCTATCCTCCTTCTTTCATTTACAGCAGAGTTGGATTTTCACAGCTCCTTTGCTCCGCACAAGTGACGCCAATAGAGTGCTCACCAGAGGCGCATCTTTCAATTGCAGTCGACCATCTGACAAATATTTTGTCGATCATTTTGCATTGAAATTGATGCCTTCACAGCTCTCTTTGTGGATCAGTAGGTTGCAGAAAAGCGTATAATGCAGTAGCTAATATCTCCGAACTTGTTAACAGCCAATTATTGCCCCAATCCCCAAATATTCACTCGCCCTTCAGTAGCTGGACTATTGACATTTGAGACTTGATTAGAGTCTCTCTTTGCATTTTTCTGTTGGGTATCGTGATAAATAGGCTCACAGACCTTAGCCAAGCATTTTTACTCTCGATGTTTCCAATAATTTACAAACCAATAAGAGAGTAGTGAAGGCATCAATATGCACAAACCAGATTTATAAAATACTACTGTCTATTTTTCAATCGAACCAAAGAAGCACTTTAGCAGCACTGACTAGAAGTGCGAAGTGAGTTTTATATAACCCTTTACTTGTTTATAATCCATAATCGGGTTAAGAAAATAGCGGAATCCATAGAAGCCTGAAAATCCAAGCCAGTTGATAGAACCTCAACAAAATCTATTTCTATTTAAATGATCCCTCTTGATAGTATCTCACATGACTGCCATGTATTATATTTGATCAAACCCTGTCGGGTCTTAATTCGATACAAG